>JABEVS010000221.1:67145-105712 GCA_018290735.1 Coelastrella sp. MACC-549 | reverse complement strand
CGGCCTGTTCATTATGCCGGGGTGCGTCAGGACTATCCTCTGGGCTTAGATCGCGTTGTCCATGCTGACCTTGCACCGCGCACTTTGCTTCCGCTTATGTGCGTTTGCTTGCTTTCATTGCAAAAAAAAAAAAAAAACTCTCTCCCTGGCTTGCCAGCATTCGCATTCCTTACTTGCTATGATGAGGTGTCCTCACATGCATGTTTTTGCTAGGTATTGTTGCGCTTAGTGTCCCAATATATGTGTGTATATGTATTATTGCTATTTATATTGCATGCATCCTTGACGGGGCAATAGGTGCACTAACTGCATGGCGGGCCACACCGCCACGGATCATACCCAGGAATCCAGATACTTCATTTTTGACTGCTTGTTGGCAGCAGCAATGTAGTCCGGTGACATTGAAACTCTGATTATCCCAGAAGTTGAGGCGCCATTTGAAGTCTCGCCGCCTGAGACTAGAAGGCTTCTGGTTATAGTGCTAATTGGCCAGGATGATTTGTCATTATCCGCTTCTGAACTGGGGCGCGGGGCCGATGGCAGGGTTGCTATGGCTGAAGGGTAATATATATTTCCAACTTCCACTCAGGGGCGGGGGGAGGGGGAGACTGCAACACAAGATACATCCGCTGTTGATAGTGTCAAAGACCATACACAAGCAGCATGTGGTAAAGACTGCCTCATGTAACACGTACTATGGTACGTGTTACAATATTCCTAAATGGAAATACCACCCTTTGACAAAATGACCTGCATACGCTCATGGCAAATGATGACTCTGACTGTGGCATGGCACAGCACACACAACATTGCATCACCCTTCAGCCGACATGAAGCTGAAACCCTCGGCGAGGCCTACTAGGCCTACAGTATATATAGGTAGGTGACCCAGGTATAGGGCCCTGTCACCTGAGTCACAGCTGATTTTTTTGCCCCTGCATCCAGTGATCTCCAGGTATAATAGTAATCAGTACTTTGCAGCCATAGCATTTGCTGCCATCGGCCCCGCGCCTTAAATCTACCCAGTGAATTCAATGCATTTTCGGACAAGGCTCCAGGTATCACGGCAATACTTGCACCAACCAAACTAGTCCAAGAGCTGTCCGAAAGTGGTTTGAATTCACTGGGTAGATTCGAGGCGCGGGGCCGATGGCAGTGAATGCTATGGCTGCAAAGTACTGGTTATTATTATTAGTCCAAGAGCTCAATGATTTCAGTTGTTGGCAAGGAGTCGCTGTCTGACACCGTTATGACACTTGAACCATCATTGTCATCATCAACATCATCAATGGCACCAGCAGCAGCAGGATTGATGGATGATGAGAGCCCACCATAACTACCACCACCACCACAAGCATTACCACCAGCAGCCACAGCCGCAGCAGCAGCAGCAGCCGCAGCCGCAGCACCAGGAAGAGGAGGAGATTCTGCTGTGCCCAAGGCATCCACATCCATGTCGTCCTGGCCTAGTATAGCTGTATTGGAAGTGTCTGAAGTTTGTGCATCTTGTGCTGCACCTTTCGCTGCATCTTCTTCTTCTGCTGCTGCTGTTGCTGCTGCATTTTCTGTTGCATCTGCTATAGCATCTTCTGCTGTTGCATCTTCTGTTGCAGCTTCCGCTGCTGTACCTTCTACTGCTGCATCTGCTGCAGCATCTACCTCTTCCGCTGCATCAGCTTGGCTGGTGGTTCCTGCTGGACTGCGTGCTGCTGCTGCATCAGCAACAGCTTGAGTAGTTGCCGTGAACACAAGTGTTGCTGTTTGAGGCTGCTGGTCTGAAGTACCAGCTGCTGCTGCTGCTGCTGCTGGCTCCTGTGGCATGAGATCCCCACCCCCGCTGCTGCTGCTGGCATCATTGATACCAGAATTAGACACATCCCCTGTGCCCTTGCTGCTGCTGTCAGCAGCAGCAGCAGTGATAGCAGCAGCAGCAGCAGCACCTGCTACAACCTCTGTACTGTGTAGTACCGCTGTTTGTGGTTGCCGACTTGTGACGCCCATGACGGCACGCTGTTGTTGCTGCTGCTGCTGCTTGCCCTGTGCATCAGCAGCAGATGACATTGCCAGGCTGCCTACTTTCTGCTGCTGCTGCTGCTGCTGCTGCTGGTGCTGCTTCTCTTCCAATGCATGGGCACCAGAGGATGTCGCCAGGCCTTCCGCTGAGTGCTGCCGCTGCTGCTGTTCAAATTGCTGCTGGCTGGCATGCAACTGCCCAGAATTGGGCTGCTGTATGCGGTGGGGGCTGGGAATCAGTCCGCTGTCTGCCCCAGAAACATTGGGTTCATCACAGCTGCTGCTGCTGCCACATGCTTGCTCCTGGCTACCAGTTGTTGTGGAAGACGTAACAACAGGCTCAACAGCAGCAGCAGCAACAGCAGCGGCAGCAGTGTTGTGGGCTGCTGCTGCTGCTGCCGAGTGATGGATTTCATCTGCGCCCTGCTGCTGCTGCTGTTGCTGCTGGCAGGGTGGTTGTGAATCAGTACAAGCAGTAGCAGCTGCAGCACCACCTTGTTCTGTCTCGGTAGCAACTCCAGCAGTAGCAGTAGCAGCTGCCGCAACTGTTGTCGCAGGAGCAGCAGCAGCAGCAGCAGCAGCAGCAGTAGTAGCAGCAGCAGCAGCAGTAGTAGCAGCAGCAGCAGCAGTTATTGAAGGAGTCAGGGGCCGGCTGCTAGCTTCAGCAGTTGCCGCCTTCTCAACCTCTGCTGCTGCTGCTGCTGTTGCTGCTGCTGGCTGTGCATGCTGTTGCCGTCTAGAGTTTGTGTTTGTGTGCTGTGTGATGTGTGGCTGGTGGCATGGTGCCATCAGCTGCTGATCTACCCCAGTGTGCTGCTGCTGCTGCTGCTGATCTACCCCAGTCTGCTGCTGCTGCTGATCTACCCCAGTCTGCTGCTGCTGCTGATCTACCCCAGTCTGCTGCTGCTGCTGCTGCTGCTGTGGAGATAACGGTAAGCTCAGCTGCCTCTCTGCTCCTCCGGCATCTGTTGCTTCTGCTTCTGCTTCTTCTGCGTCATGCCATCTCACTCTCCGCTGCTGCTGCCATTGCAAACGCCAATGCTGCAGCTCCTGCTGCTGCTGCCGCTGCTGCCGCCGCTGCTGTAATCGCTGCTGCCGCTGGGACTGCCGCAGCGGCTGCGGCGGCGGCGGCTGCTGTGACTGCTGCTGCTGCAGCTGCCGCTTAAGCCCTCTCCTGTCCCATCTCCAGAGGCATCCATCTTCTGTGGACCCTATGATGGTGCTGCCGTCATGTGACACAGCAGCCTGCCGAAATATCTGCAGAATAAGATGTGACAAAGTTGTATTGCAGGAAAATAACAACAATGTAACAGTGCCGGAATGTGCAACAGCAGGAGGCATATGTGCGCCTTAAAAAATCAGGAGAGGGATTCTTTGCTGTCATTGAAGCCCTGCCACTACCTAGTAAGAATCAGTCACATACTGAAGAAGGAACAGATTGATGCAACACTCTGCACAACCAGCAGCAGCAGCAGCAGTGATGCATGCTCACCGTTTCACTTGTGGCGGTTTTGTGTTTGAGCACAACTGCCTGCTGGTGCTTCTGCTGACTGTGAGGATCAAACAGGTAGATTTCTCCCATGTTATTTCCACAAGCTAACACGTTACCCAGCAGATCAAGACTGAACCTGAACCACCACTGGATCCTGCCATCCATCTCAAGTACCTGCAAAATTCATATGATATATATAATATACATATATTATACATATAATATACATATAATGACTCATGAACATTACTGCCCATTATTGATATGGTTTTAGAGTGAGAAATCAAACATGCTTATAAACATTCTAGGTTTCTTAGAATATCAGCAGAGCTCCCCAGTTGGTTGCACTCCTCCATCACATTCACTTTATTGTTTTGATTATAACCTGAGTGTGCATCAAATGTCAGAATACCACCTGCCTTCAACGGGTGTACAGCTCTTTTGAATGATCATCCAAAGGTTTTGAATATATATTTGATGATGGTATAACAATGATGCACCTGCATAATTGATGGTGAACACATATGATGGTATAACAGTAAATTCAAAACCGTAAGCATCCGAATAAGGTGTACACCCATTGGAGGCAGGTGGTAACCATCACACATTGATGTACGTTTGCCCTAGCGTTTACTGTTAGAAATGGTACAAATAATTTTTCCAACTTCTCACAGAGCAGGCCATAAAATAATGCAAGTATTGCGTGTTGCTGGAACTCCATTCCGGAAAAACAGAAGGCTTTATTTTGCACCAAACCACTACTACTCCTATGTGCACCAAACCACATGAACATACTAGTTTTGATTTTTTATACCATTTACTCCTATGTGCTCCTATGACATAGACGTACTATATCTGGATTAAGCTCTAGTTTAAAAACGCACTCTGAGTAGTTGAAAGGTGCTGCTTGTTTCAAGTATGGGATTGTCCGGGTACACAGGCCGCCACAGGTGAATCTGCAGGTGTGGCAGCAGCAGCAGCAGCAGCGGTAGCAGCAGCGGTAGCAGCAGCAGCAGTATACATACAAGCAGCAGTAGAGTACACAGCATTTTAGTTGGCAGTTCCAGCAGTAGCAGCTGAGCCTCAAGGATTGGCAAACAGCAGAGGCACGCTGTCTATTGAAAAATGACAAAGACACACAGCCTCCAGCACAACAGAACCTCTTTGTGTTTGATATTTGTGCCAATGCTTGCTACTTAACTGCAATGATGTTCGTTCAAACAATCTAACAGTCATGATTGTTATTGTTACTATGGCAGACAACAACGATCCCAACTGTTATGACATTTATGACATTTAAAACAAGAATAACATCATCAATCATGACAATCAAAATTTATTGAAGGCTTCTGTGGGGGGGTGGGGGGGGGGTGGGGAGGTTCCATGGCAAGTACAAACCTTGAAGTCGGTTGATTTGGAGACAATCAGGTCACCTAGAAACCTCACACAGTCAACATAATCATGGTGAACCTGTAGCAGCAGCAGCAGCAGCAGCAGCAGCAGCAGCAGCAGCAGCCGCCCTGAAACCGTCGACAAAATGTGAAAGAAGTACTGTACAGTCGCAGTTGTGATGCTCTGCCACTGCCCCAGTGGCAAGGCAAAACGCACAACAAAGATGGAAGCTGGAAACAAAGTCTTTCTGATTATTTCTGTGGAGGAAAAATGGAGAAAAAAGAACAATTAATGTGGTTTTAATACTAGTATCATCACTAAAGCATGTGTCATTATACGCGAGTGCTGTGACAACCCTCACCCGTGTGGTTGAGAAGATTGGGTGCGGCAGCAACTTGACGGGGAACACTTTGCTGCTGCTGCTGGTGGTGGTGGTGGTGGTGGTGGTGGTGGTGAGGAGGGCAGTATGTGCAGTAGACTGCTGAACATGGCCCCAGTGCTCTGCAGGACATCATCATGCATCAGAAAACAGCAGCAGAAGCAGCAGCAGCAGCGGCAGCAGCAGCAGCAGCAGCGGCAACAGCAGCAGCAGCAGCGGCAACAGCAGCAGCAGCAGCGGCAACAGCAGCAGCAGCAGCGGCAACAGCAGCAGCATCATTTTTAAAGTTGGTTACAGTACAGAGCAAGAATCCAAGTCACCATGTAGGTAATTCTTCATGGAGTTCTGTCATATCCTTGGTCAAACTCAGGTCAAACACGGGTCAAACTTTGATCAACATTGATTTGTCAACCAATCCGGTACAACAACACAGAGCAAGGGACTTGCAACCTCCCCAGTCACAGGCCAGTGAAACCCAGATATTGCCTACAGCGCTCTGTAGTCAGTCTAATAAAGCCATGGCTTGGAGAGCGGGCCCACTTTTACATTGGGGCGCAGGGCGGATGCCATTAAGCAGCAGCAGCAGCAGCAGCAGTAGCAGTTATCTCACACCTTTCAACGACCAGACCTTAATTGCCTGGTCCATGCCTCCAGAAACAAATAGATCACCATGCCATGGGTGGAAATCCTGCAATCAATTACAGTGATATCCACAAAACACGGTTTTATATGTTAGTAACCTTTAAAATGACATTATCAAATGATTTCCTGCTCAGCATGGATTGTTGTTATTGTCCGCTTCTAAATGGGGCGCGGGGCCGATGGCAGGATTGCTATGGCTAATGGGTAACTTATATATCTTATACCAAATTAAATCATCTGCTGTATCGTGCGCAGAATAGATTGATGCATTTCACCACAAGGCAACCTAATATGATTCGTTGGCCGCATCCTCATCGTCTGCTATGGTAGCATGAGATAAACACAACCTTTTTTCCAACGATTTTGATATCAGCTCATAATACCATACTTCAAATCACCTCATAATACCATGTTTATATACCATGAATATGTATAAGATGAGAGTAGATGCTCAGTTGCTCACCAGTGAAAAGACTTCACCCAGGTGGCCTCCAGGGCCCCTCACCAGCAGCACACAGCAACCCACATCAATATTCCACAACCGAATGCTCTGATCCTGCAAGACAGACATCAGAATCGTCAAAAAAATGCTACAAGATTTTGTATTATTTGTCCAAGAATTTTGTGTTGATCAAGATATCAGACCTAATTCAGGTAAATATTTAACTTTGTTACTAACCATATAACGTCAGAAATTCATGTGCGACAGCAATTTTGGGGTTGTCCTGCTGCCCGACCTTCTGAGGCATGATTCTACATCACTAATCCTGCTAACAGAATCAAAATTCCTTGCAGCCGCCCCCCTATCATTCAAGAGCTAAAATAACCAGATTGCTGTGTAAATTTTCTATAATAGAATTATGTGTAATATAATATTGTAATAGTAGATTAACGTACCTTACTGCCACTGATAACCAGGTGTGGGTGTTGAGGGTGGACAGACAAGTCATTGACCTCCTTCCCATGACCCTTCAGTGTCTGCAAGGTCCCAGAACAGAACTATGTTATGACACTTGTAACAAGAATGACATGTTATATTCAACTGGTCACAACCGCCAGGTTGCCTACTTCTGAATAAGCAGCAGCAGCAGCAGGTAATGATCTATCTCCTTTCTACTGCACAAGCATATGATTGACCCACTGACAGCACTCATCAAGGATCGAAACTAGCCCTGCAAGAGTGTTCTACACAAACGTTGTGATGGCATTTAGACAGATAAACTCTTGTGGCATCTAGGCCGCTAGATTGTTGTGGCTTGTGGACATCATTCTCTTGCAGACAAGATTCAAAGTCATCCATGCCTGATACACCAGACATTACCACACCAGTAGGTTCATTCTAGCAGCTCAAACATAGCGGCGTGATTATTTAATGACTTGCCAGCAAGAATGCGTACATAATCATCCTAGCAGCTTTGCAACAGCCATCCCTTGCTAAGAAACCCAGTAAGTATTCATCCTGCAAGCCGCCATTTTGTGCCAGCACTCGGTCGCGCAGCACAGATCTGTTTAGCCCCACACACCTGCAATGTCTCGTTAGTTTTGATGTTTATCACCCTTATGAGCGCAAGCTTGCCTGCCAGCAGCAGCAAAGGGTCCCTGCTGGCCCTATGGAAGGTCCATTTGCACACAAACCAGCCCTCGAGCTCCTGGACCTGATGACACAGACAACAGCAAGTGATCATTACCGCTACGGCTGCTAACTGGAGGCGTTACTGCTGGTGTTTCTGCTGCTGATTGGGTATACTGTAGGCTGTACTGCTGTGCTTGCGATGTCAGGTACCTGCTTAGCTACTGCTAGTGTTTCTGCTGCTGAGGTCTATTTGCTGCTGTAATTTTTAGTTCAGGTACCTGATTCGCTCCGGGACCTCTTAGATGATCATCTACATAGGTTCGAAGCACTTTGAGCTCTCCTGAAGTCCCACTTCTGTACACTGTCGCCTGCGAATCATTACAAACATGTGTTTGTTGAATCTCCTGTTCGCCATTGCAAACATGTTTTTTTGTTGAATCTCCTGTTCGTGACATTGAATAGGTGAGATGCGAAGGACCGGTATAAACAGCAGGTACAGTTTGCACACCTGTTGGCCTCCTACGCTGGCCACGAGATCATAGTTATCAGGATCGTATGTGTTGTATGTTACACAGAATATGGGCTGTCCGTGATGTTCCTTGACCCTAGGTAGGAGAAGCACGCTGCTGTGAGGCTTGGGTTGTACAGCACCTGTAACTGCAACTGCTGGAGTGAAGCACCGCCCTTACACGTTTGTGCAGCTGTAGCGTAGCGGCATCTATTGCCGTATACGTTGGCAAGTAAAGTTGTTTCCGAGGGCATGCAGTCATGAGTTGCTGTCGACTCCGGCAATCGAAACTAGGCAGGAGTGCCAACTTCTATTATTTGGTGCAGGTGCTGTCTGATCAGCTATGCTGATGCCATCAACTTGATGGCATCACGCATGTTGTGTACAGCATCATGCGCCGTGGTTGCAGTGAACACTTTGCGCCTTTCTCACAACTAAACAATCAGCCGAACGTATCTTGGGTCTATCTTGTAATCCCTCCGCATTGCAATGACAGAAAGACTTTTGGCCATGCTCTGGAGCGCTGCTCTCTATTCAACAGCAACGCACCCCTGGTCCCATCACGCGTGTCCCAGTTCACAATCTGCTGGCGTTGGCTGTCAGTCCAGCAAGGCTCAACAAATTTGCGTTTTGTGCTGATTGTTGATGCACCGGTGCAGATCAAATGTTGGCCAAGGTCTTGGGGACAGTACTGTTGGTTCGACTGGTCGATGCATGCCTTCTCCAAGACAAGCGCAACTGCGTGTTTGAGCTATTCTACGCCTTCCTCCCAGTA
Source organism: Coelastrella sp. MACC-549 (assembly GCA_018290735.1). NCBI lineage: Eukaryota > Viridiplantae > Chlorophyta > Chlorophyceae > Sphaeropleales > Scenedesmaceae > Coelastrella > Coelastrella sp. MACC-549. Next base: position 96,938 of record JABEVS010000221.1, on the reverse strand, counting down.
TGTTGATCGCACTCAAGGTGCAGCAGCACTGTCAGTTGAAATCCGGCTGATCATAGCACCTTCTCTGTCTTTTGAACATCTGCTCGGTCTGAGAGTTCAAAAAGGACGGCTTGCGGCAAGCTTGAGCATACTGGTCAAGCTCTCTTGACTCTGAAGGTGAGCTGCAGGCAGTAACCGCCTACTGCCCCGTCAGCACTGCTAGCCCAGCATCACGCAGCCCAGCTAATGGTGAGACAGTAACAGGTTCACTTGTCACCTCTCAGAGCCTCCTCATTGCCCTTACAATCACTGACAGAGGGTATTGGATTCTGTTTTGCCCTTTTACTTTCTTTCAATGGACAGAATCATTGAACTATGACCGCCACAGGTGATGTATCAGGCGCTACTCCTCGCCCCGTCAAGGTGTGCAAATCTGTCCAGTTAGTGCTCCAACTGTTAAAATCGTGCCACACGGAGTGCAACAACGATGTGAGGCGAATGCGCATTGTGGTGCGCTCCATGGAGCTGGCCAGCTGTTGCATCCTGCAAGCTCATGCTCAATTACCATATGGCCCAGTAACTCTATCACTGTACTGATACAGTAACACGGTGCATATGACGTGTGCGCACCATCTTCACCAAACAAGCAACTGGCAGTACCGCAGGCTGTGGCAGCAGTCCTGCCCTACTGGCCACACTATCACGACTATACCCTGCCAATGGCGATTCTGAGGGTTTTGCTGCCGCTGCTCCAGGTGCAAGTCCTGCCACAAGGCCTGCCATGTGGGCCCGAAGTGACAGTCACCATCAGCGCTGAATCACCCATTCTGGAAGTCAAAAGGCAGCTGCAGCTGCTGACAGGCATTCCAATACAGCATCAGAAGGTGATGCTGTCTGGCATAAACCAGATCGTGCTGGGTGACAAGAGGTGATTCAATTCAAGGCTCAGACTCTGTGACAGCACAAAAACAGGCATCAGCGTTAGACCAGATCTCTACTACACACAGCGTTTGAAACATGTTTCTGTCAAATATGACTCTTTTGACTTCTTTTATTATTCGACTCAAATCCGGTGACCTGTTTACTCAGAATGATCTTGTGCTGTGCCAATACACTGCCAAAAGCCTTTCAAAGCCTTTGAAAGGCTGAACTGCCAGTTCTGACAATGTTGGAAGCTGGAGCCTTCAAAGAAGGGCCTTCAGTGAAGGCTTCAGCTTCCGACATTGTCAGATCTGGCAGATCCGATCAATGATTGGCTCAGCCTCAGCCCAGGTACTACCTAGTAATCAAGCAGCGGCAGCAACAGATCCAATCACATTTAGTGGCTAGTAGCCACTAGTACCAGCCAATTTGGACCAATGGTCTCAGGTGACACTTCAAGTGCTGAGCCAATCATTTTGACTGACTGCGTGAAGCCACCTGAGTGACTGCACTGCACTGCAGGTTGGGCCGCGACTAGGCTAGGCAGTCTATGCGGCATGATCATCAATCACTTTTGCACATGTAGTGGCATGAGATGAAAACCCCTTCACTGCGCTGCAGGACCATGAAGTTTGCCCACTGTGGCACAGCCAGCAGCTTGTATTTCGCAGTGATGCACAAGAAGCAGTGAATGATTCTTTTGGAGGCCCTCACTGACGGGCATGACTCACTGGCCACTGCCATGGCAGTGAACTCCAAGCCATTTCCCTGCCAGGGTCTTCGCAAGACTAGACCTCAACTGGAGTACACTGTATGCCACACTGTACCGCAGGCTGCAGCATTCCAGGCTGGCTGATCAAATCTCATGAGGTGGTCTCATGTTGCATAAGGCACTGTTCATGTATAAAGTTCACCATATGCTGTTCATTTTGTTGTACGGTCTCTGGCACTGTCAGCGGCTGATGTGTCTTGTGTTTGAGTCACTTGAGCACCCCCACTGAGTGGATTTGTGTGCCTTAAAGGCAGTTTCTCCCCTGAGGGTGGTCTAATCTTAATGTGCCAGTGTGGCTGAGCCACCAAGTGCATATTCCCAAGGGCCTTGCGGCCGGAAAGGGTAACTTCCTTCCTACTTCCTTAGGCTGATCGCCCGGCAGGTGGTCTAACTCGTGCCTAGTGTGCCTGACTAAATTAATCCAATCATCAGACAGACATTGACTCAAATAGATTGTCTCAGCAGGAGTCAAGGCATGGCACGGCAGCACTGTTGGTGTGAGCCAATTAGCTTATAATTATAAGCCCTTGTCGCTGCCTCGGGAGCGGGAGTGGACGGTAGGGGCCGTGGAGCCGACGGCACCGCGATTGCCACACACGCCCCCCCCCCCCTCCTCAACATACACGGGTGTCTGTTTGAAGACGCCAAGCGTAGATCATTCATTCACTCATTCATGTAAGCTAAATTTATAAACTTGGTCTAGTTAGACCACCCAAGCGGCCACTGCAGTCACAGCTTCATAGCAACATAATCATGCTATGATCGTTGCTGTGATACTATTATGATGATCACATCCTAGCAAGATAGAATTGGAACTGACCATGGCACCACTTTACCTGGAGTCTGACTTTTCAAGCCACAAAGCAACTTTGAGATGCTTCATTTTCAGTGGCCTGCAGCTGCCATCGCATGGATGTGCCTAGGCAGGCCTGAACACTCAAGCTGCTTGACTCAGGCAGCTGCCGGAATGGTTCAGTCAACGTGACAGGACTGCAGCCATCAAAGTGGCCACCCATATCTCAGCTCTTGAGACTTGCTGACATAAGGGAGAAGAGCACAGATGATTTCCCTTTGCATCAGCTGATGGCAATACATGAAAGACGATGCATGGCACATTCTAACAGCAATGAAGTGCACCAGCAGCCTGCTTTTAAAAAAGATATCTCAAGTGCGACACACATGCATGACGCACACATGGCAGCGAAGGCTGCCGTCAACAAACCAAGAACATGCTGATTGTGCTTAATTGCGCACAGTATGCTGCTGCAACGACCATCTTGCATGGTCGTTCTCAAACAGATTGTGCAGCCGATACCATGCAATACCTGCTGCAAACACAGCAGCAGCAGAGAAGAGCTACTTGATATGGGCAGGCTGCAAACCCCTAAGCCACATCGGTACAAGAGCCCGGCAGTTATGAGGCTGACGCCAGTCTGTGGGGTTCAGGTCTACTAAATCCTGACTGCACCACACAATGGATACAGCAAAGGGCATCACCTGTACTACTGCTGCTGCTGATGCAAACAATCCACCCGGATGTCACCAACTTTGCCAGGGCCTGGCAAGAAATGCCAGGCTCATGTAATGCTGGCTGTATAAATGCACCACTGGCACCAGCATACACGCACACAGGTAGTGTAATCTGTCACTCATGTCTCGTAATGGACATAAACCGCTGCTAACCCTGCACTGCCACAGTTGCTGCTGCTGCTGCTGTGAGGTGTGCAGCACCTTGCACGGTGATATATCATCCATGCTACAGCCAGATCTGCTAGATCATGATGCCAGCCCTGATGACAGCAGCACATCAGTGCAGGACATTCATGCACTCAGGCACCTCAACGCATCAGTGCTGGAATACATTGACAACAGGTTGCATGTGACAGCAGCAGAGGCGTATGATGATGATGGTGCCAGCCAACCTGCTGATGCTGAGAGGAAACCAAAGCATCTGATCCATGCTGTTCCCGCGATTACAGCGATCTTGTGCATATCGCACTGCAGCACCATTATATTAGCAGCATGGTCAGCTGCTGCCGCTGATTCCCTCACTGAGACCCTATCTACAGCACCGCTGCTGTGCATCTAGCCAAACCAATGTTTACTCCTCCTCATCGCTGTCCTCATCGAAGTATGCGACCTTCTTCTTGTCCTGGATGAAGTATATGTCGGACTTGGTGATGTTATTGCTGGTCCCATATGTCTTGATGATGAGCTCTGCTAGTTTGTCCACAAACTCTCCCTGCATGTCTATTTGCTCTGCTCCTGTTGCTGACTTGGTTACTGAGGCTCCACAAGCGAACTTCTTGCCAAACAGCTTTGATGCTTCTGCGAGCTTGACGCCAAAGCCTTCCAGGCCCATTACTGTCGTTACACACTTCTTCTTGTTACGTGTGTGGCTTTCCAGCACGACCTGCGCTTTCTGCTTCTTCTTTACCTTGCCTCCTGGTAGCTGCTTTTCAATTTCATTGCCGTCTTTGTCTTTCAGCGTCAAGGCAGCCAGAGCTTCTGGGCCTTCTTGAGCAGCCTTCCAGCGCTTGTACTCTACGCTATCAGCGGGTAGAAACTCATTGAACTCTGCAGGTACGCCTGTGGTGGGATCATACTCTACTATCACGGGGGCAGGCACCGGCACTTCAGCCTCATCTGCCATGGATGAATGATCGTGTGCAGACAACTGTTTGGAATGTATACAGAGGAACCTCAAAGCTAAGCAGATGCAAAATCACTCAAGATAAAACTCGGTATCGCCAAGAGCTTTCGATCGTGCAGTCCTTGTTGATGCAGAATGGTCCCAGAAGGGTACAGCAGCACAGCAACCTTCAAGCGGGACAACAAGTCACCCAGTTGTTCAGTTACCTCTCCTGCTGACGTAATGCATGCATGCTCAAGCCACATTTTTGCCATCTTAGAGCAACGCGAGTGCCAGCCCAGTCTGCTGCAACTGTACGGCCACTGCCACTTGTACTGCCGAGCTCCTTGGCAACTTGAAGTCAGCCAGTGACATGGCATCTCACTCTAGCCAATCAATATCTTGATTGCAGCCGGGGTTAAGAATGCCTGGATGCAATGCCTGAGATATAACTTTGAAAGCTTGAACATTCAGCAGCGCTGAACTTCAGTGCTATGCACTTGCTGTTCTGGCTGAATGTGAACAGAATGCCCGGCAGCTCAGCTCACTCTGCACCCCTGCTGCCCATGCTGCACACAGTCTGGCAGATCACACACACAAACACATGGCCATAATGCAGCAGCATGTCATGTTGCTCTGAATCCCCATGCAACCTACCTGCATTACACCAGAGCTGCCAGCAGTGCAAAGCAGCCCAGCAGTGCTAATGCAAGCAGCTCAGGGCTGAGGGCAACTGGCAGCTGCTCATTGGCTGCTGGGACCACCAGTATCCAGAGTGCTACCCCTAGTAGTGATGACTTGTATGAACCCTGTAGCCCAAATCCCGCATAGGGATTACGCTGCTGCCGATATGGAGGCTCTAAGTTGGTAAGATCACTGGCAGCATACCAGCAAGTTGGCATATGGTTTCAGCAAAGTTATGGTAAATGTGTCAGCTGTGAGAGCAAAGTTAGTACATTGCTCGTTTTCTAGCCGCTAGGCTACTCCAATGTTGCGTGGGCTCAATCTTATTTGCATCAGAAAAGCATTTGGCTAGATGCTGACCCGTTGCCATTAGTAGTAGATACAGCCATGCAACATTGGATGAGCTGGCACTAGCAGTAGTGAACAGTGCGTATCTGGAAGCAGCAGCAAATGGTGTGATGCTGCCAGATACGCAGCATAGTCTGCAAGGAGTTAGGCAACGCTGCTGATGACAGAAAGGCAATGCTGCTGATGAGGCAAGATGAGTAGTTTGTTGACTTCAGCTACAGCACATTCAGTGTTAGGTTGTTTTGAGACAGTAGTAAAAACATAATAAACATCAGTGTCCAGTACGGCATCTCCATAACAGCCTTGACACTTACAGCCCATCCGGCTTGGACGGCACGGTGCCAATCCATATTATTGAAGAATTTCTGAAGCATTTGCTCCTGCTGCAGTGGTTGCCAGCCACAACAATGGCAAGGCGTGTTTGGTTTGCAGTCAACAAAGCTGCTTGTGTTATAATGGCCTATAATGACCTACCGCCTTCTGTAAGACTGCTGCTAAGGGCCCACAGAGATTTGATAGCCCACAGCTGCTCGCCTTTGGCCACCCGACCTTGTACATATATCCTACCCTCAAGAAGCTCGTGCAGTTGAAAGAAAGCTACAGACAGATTGGCATGCATTCAAGCCAGGCTAAGGCGCTAATGCATAGCCATGCAAAGTCTTGGTGATTTCCAGCGGTTGTATCGGCAGCAGCTGTGGCTAGACCTGGCAAGGCGCCGAGCACGTGCTGTCGGCTGCATGCAACACTGCACAATCGGGAACGAATCCGAAAGCGTATCTTATTTTGCCCCATACCTATGCTAATGACTGATGTCAAGAAAGAGCGCAAACCCCTCGCCAGCGGCACAAGCTGTCAGCACGACCGCAACATGAGCTTTGATACAAGCTACCGTATTTCAACAGCCCATTTGGCGCTTGCAGAACTGCACAGGCTTGCAAATGTTCCGAGGGCCTGCAGGCCTGTTTCAATCTTTTCAGGGCTTGTTTCACTTGTGAGTTTTGATGAAAAAGTTGTTTGAGCGCTTTGAGAAGCGCAAGACCCAACCCACTTCCATGGGTTGCGCTCAAAGCACACCTGCAGGAGATCAAGCCGGTGAAGGACACAAACAACAGCCGAGATTACCCGCAAAGTAAGATCATCATCGACGATTGCGGGGTGTTGGGACGTGCGGGCGAGTATGGCAGATCCTACCTGTACTCCTGATTGCGGGGCCCTTGTTCACGCCTCTGAATGTGATCGCGTGAACGCTACGTGAAGATGATGACTCTGAAATTCACTTGGCAGCTGTTAAGGCATTACGGTCGCTCTCTGAGCTCAAAAAGGTTACCTGCTGCTGCAGGACTGGTGTGGTCAATTCCGCTGCCTCTTGTCCAGATGGAGTTGTCACGGCAGACAATAACTTAGATAATAAGGTAATTCTAACTCTCCTGTGGCGTGTGCCACCTTGCGGTCTCAGCACACGCACTTGTGCATGCAGTACAAGTCATGGGAATGAAACACATATCAGTCTGTCAGAGTTTTCAATTGTGTTGTCACAACACTGTGTGATGTTACATTTCTCATCCTCTTTTGGCTGCTTGCCTGTTTGGCATCTCGCACCCCTGACGGGGCTGTTGAGAGGTATCCCAGTGGCAGCGACATTGGCTATGAGTATTGTTGTATTGTGCAGGCCTCAAAGGCACCAATCAGTGCCCATACCAGTCAGCAGCTGCCACAGACCTCTACTCAGCCATCTAGTCAAGCAGCCATGACAGCGTCTGCTAATTCCAGTGCAACACCCAGTGTGGCACAACACACTACAGCTGCTGCCGCTACAGATGCCAAGCCTGCAGCTGCGGCCACAGCACCGCCACCTGCAGCGAGTCCTGCAGAAGCTGCTGCAGGAATGGCAGGGCACAGTGGTGCAGCAAGTGGCAAGGAGAAGGAAAGGGGTGCAAAAACTCGTCGTGCCGCAGCAGGCTCAGAGGTAAAGTCGTGCTGCAGATGCTCTGCATGACATGCTCACATTCCACAACTCTGGCATTTAGGCAGGTTGACACTGGTGCCAAGGCAGAAGCGGGCAGACCCCTCCAACCCACTAGATGCAGAGTTACCTGCTGTGTGCGCATCAATGCTACTATAAATGAGCTCTTGATGCAACCCAGCACCACCTCTAGCGGTCACTCGCGTTGCCTTTTGAAGCTGAATGCTGTGACATCAGCACAGTCAACAGCACCGCTGTTGGTAGCACAGGCTTCGCAAGTCACTTTCATCAGGCATTTGGACTCTTGGCCCTGTGCTGGTGTAACAACTGTGCCGTCTGCCGCCTGCTGTCCCACCATGTCCTGTGTGCTGTGACAGGCAGTGAGAGATCAGATCCGGAAGATGGTGGTGGGTGGGCCGCTGGTTGCGGAAGACAAAGAAAGAGTCGATGCAGTCAGTGACTCTGAGGATGATGATGAGCACCTCAATGAACTGGCGTCAGAAGCAGCAAGGTACAGTTGCTGGGTCCTGCAGGGCATCAATGCTGCTGCATGTGCTACAAGATGTGCAGGGGCAGGAGGCCTGGCAGTGCAGGATCATCCTTGAGATGCTTGCTGTGCAGGAGTATCTGCTGCACTTGGTGTTGCCGCTTTATGCACACCGTCTTGATTGACACAATCTGAGTACCTGTCTGTCCATGAAAACTGTGTATGTCAGGCACAGTCAGACACAGTCAGACTCAGTCAGACACAGTCTTCATGGATAGACAATTACTCAGAGTGACAGATAGTCAGATAGACAGACAAACAAACCCAAGACAACCGGGATCATAATAGAGCAAAAAGGTCGCTGTTTTGCAGGTTGGGTGTTGCTGGAGCTGATCTGCATGTCCCCAAGCCTCCCGAAGTCACTCGCGCCATTGTGGAAGCGCTGCAGAAGAACTTTTTGTTTAAAGGGATCCCAGAGGACATCTTAGTAGAGGTGAGTGGTGCACCTGTTCTGTTGCACGCACAACAGCTGGATGGAACTACTGATTTGAAGTTTCGTTTCTGTCCAACCATGTTGAGCAGTCCTTGCAGTCTCAGTTCTAGTGGAGTCGGGCATGCAGTGAAGATGTTTGCTCATATTGCCGTCAGCAGTGTGGCATTCAGTTTGGTTCAGCTGGTGTCCAGCTCAGCAGAGATATGCAGCTGGCATATGAGTCATCACTACAGCGGTGTTCACGAGCTGCGGTGTGAGAATCATGAATCATATCATAATTCTTCTTCCAGATGGACATCACAACTCACCTGGGTTGCTAGTGCTGCCAGCATCCTGTGTCAACGCGTAGATCTGCGGCGCAAGCAGATGCTGATATGTGTTTGCTGCGTATGTCCCAATGTCTGCAGACTGTACAGCGCATGTTCTGTGTGAAGTTCCCAGCTGGCGCGACCATCCTGCAACAGAATGCTGACCCTAGCGCCAGTGACTGCATGTACTACCTGCAAGAGGGCAGGGCAGAAGTGGTGATCATGGGAACTGTGGATGCTTCAACCAAACAAAGTGAGCTTTTGCTTTGTTTTGAGCCAACTTTACCACGTTGCTTTGAGCAGTTCGCGCTGTCCCCGGTGCAGCTGCCACCTGTCCATTCCTGCAAAAAGCAACCCTATAATGCTCACATCTCGTGTGGGGCACAAGGGTTTGAGGCTGCTCAGTTGGCTGGCTCATGCTGGTGACTGTTGCCAGCATTAGCTGGCACCAACCACCCTCCCAGCTGCTCAATGCACTTGTAGCGATCATCCGGCATTCTGGACCAGCCCACATTTCCTTGCACCAACAGTGGGTGCTGCCCACATTCAAGCTGTCGGTTGCAGCTGACACTGTGTAGCACAGCAGGGCCCATGGCCAACCCGTGTGGATGGGCTGCCCACCTCTCAGTTGCTGCTGCTTGTGCACAGGTGAACAGCAACTGCCATAGTTGATACGTCTGGATGACACCTCTGGGTTGCTGCTGCTTGTGCACAGGTGCTGATGAGGTGGTCAGGATTGAAGGGAATGCTATGCGCATTCCCCAGCAGCCCGGCTGGGTCTTTGGAGACGTTGCTCTGCTGTTCAACTCTCCCCGTACTGCCAGTGTTGAGGCTGCAACAGATGTGGTGCTCTGGGCGATGGACAGAGGCACATTCTTGAAGTTTGTGATGCGGTATGCTCAGGGAGCACGTGCCCTTCGGTTTGTTCGCAAGGTATGAGGCTGGGCTACTGTCTGCGGTGCTGTTCCACTGCGTCTATGGGGCTCTGCTACTGTCAAGCAGTTGGCAGTGGAAAGGGTGGCTTGCGGCACAGTACTGGCGGTCATCTACATTGTGATACAGCATTCCTTTTTTGACACAGGAACAGCTGACTTGCCGTGGCCAAGCTTGCTATATAGTTTGACGAAAAAAAATATAGTTTGACGAAAAAAAGACTTTGTGTGTTTACACCACCTTATGACATTCTCCAGTCACATGAACCCTGCCATCTGCACCATGCATCCCTCCAGAAGCAGGCTGAGGCTTAACTTCAACTCTGTGTGTGGGTTTTATCCCCCTGCAGGTTCCCCTGCTGAAAGGTCTGTCGGATAATGACCTTCTGCGTGTTGCTGGCCGCATGCCCGAGCGTGTGTATGCTGATGGTGATGCTCTGATCAAGTATGGAGAGCGGGGTGATGAAATGTACCTCATCAGATATGGCAAGGTGGGTGCTTTACTGGAAAAAAATGATCTGGGGCTTTGAGGTTCAGACCGCAGCAGCTGGCTTTTCTTGGTGCCTGAGCTCAACATGGATCGAGCTTGCTGTTCAAATGCACAGCGTGAAACAGCAGCTTCACAGTCAGTGTCCTGTTCATGTGCTGTGTTACATGGCACAAGAAATTGGCTAGTGGACTCGGTTTTTATGGCTACAGAGTATCCTGCAACTTGATATCCCCCAGAAATGGAAGACAGTCCTCAACCAGTTGATGAAAGAACCTTACTCTGTGACACCACCAACCCCACTGAAATGTTGTAGTCTCTACTGTTGAAGAACAATCAGAGAATAAAAACTACAACAGTAGAAACGTTTGTGGGGTTGGTGATGTTTTCTTGATCTCCTGCTTCTTCAAAGAACTGCAGTGCTGATGGCAGACTTGGCAGATGACTTGACTGCTTCTCTTATTTTCTAGGGCCTCAGATAATCACTCACTTTTTTTACATTCTAGTCTGTACTATTATATTCTTCATCACCTCATCACTTATCTTCCAGACAGTATCCACACTTCATATGGCTGTCCTGTCGTCTGCAATGAATGAATGAATGATGAATGATCTACGCTTGGTGTCTTTAAATAGACACCCGCGTATGTTGAGGGCGGGTGGCGTGTGTGGCGATGACGGTGCCATCGGCTTCACGCCCCCTACCGTCCACTCCCGCTCCCGAGGCAGCGAGAGGGTGTGTTGTCATCTGCAGGTCCGTGTGCTGGTTCCAGACGCCAAGGGCGGCCGCATCGAGGTTGCTGTCCTCGGCAGGGGGCAGTTTGTTGGAGAGCGGTCAGTCATCAATGACAAGCTCCGCAGCGCCGACTGCGTTGCCCAGGGCAAAGTTCAAGTGGTGGTGCTTAAGAAGCGTGACTTTCTGGATCTGGACAACCCACTGCTGGCCTGGATGCTGGATTATGATGCTGTGTCTGCTGTCCTCAAGAGCTTGCCTGCCTTCAGGAAGCTGAAACAGGAGCAGATGGAACACATTTTTGACAGGTTTGAAGCACGGCAGGAGCTGTATCAAGAAGATACCATCTTGCAGCAGGGCGACCTGGTGAGCTGCATTGCTGCTGCTGATGTTGCTGAGCTGCAGCACTGCTGCTGGTATCGCTGCTGTTGGTGTTGCTGCTTATGTTGCTGTTGATGATGATGGTATGTATTGCTTGACAGGCCATGTTGTGCTGCACCAAGCACGGCCTTCACATGCCACTGAGGTGGCAGCATTACCTGTGCTGCATCCATGTTGCAATCAGCTGCTGCTCTGCAGCTGCAGGTTGTTGACAGGTGGCCCAACACACAGCGATTATCCCCTGCCTTACTCCTCACATGGCATTGTGCCCTAAGCTAGGCACAGCTATGCTCCTTGAGCACAGCATCATCTTAATGAAATTCTCAACAAAGTTCTCAGCAAAAATTCTTAACAAAGCTCTCAGTGAAGTTCTCAACAGAGTTCATAACAAAGTTCACTTGATCACTCTGCTGACTATTCCCTGCCTGTCGTGGCCTTTGGACAACAGATTGAGAAGATATATGTTGTCAAGATGGGTGAAGTGACATTGTACGGTGCTAACGGTCAGCCAGTGACAGACACAGCATTTGTGAGAGAAGCTGGCGGCTTCACCTTCTTTGGAGACGCCTGCCTAGATGCAATTGTGAAGTGCCCCTACACAGTGAGCGCTCTAACACATTACTTTCTATCTAGGGTTTCTTGTTATTTGCAGACTATTTGGTAAGAGTCCCACGTATCACACTGATATATGCATATGTGCATTGCTGCTAGTCTTGTTTGTTGTACATCAATATATTGTACATTGTATCACTCTATGTCATATTATGTATTTTGTTTTTACCTTTTAATTGGTATATTTTGTATGTTATAAGCAGACTGAGTACTATGAGACCCTGTATGCCCAAGTGGCGGGTTCAATGAGTGAGTGCAGTCCTGGAGAGCGAGAACCAAGGCACTAACATTTACTATAATCTTTTGTGACTGCAGCTAAACAGATTTTGTGACTGCAGCTACACAGTTTCGGTTCATCCTGTTGGAGTGGTCAATCAGAAGCATGTATTTCATATTGTGTGTGCAAGCCAAACCATCAATAGTCTTCTCCACCATGTTCCGCAGCAGCCCATCATTTTGAAGTTGCTTGTATGATGGTTTATTGTCTTGCAATTTTGTGTCACTCCAGGGTCATGCTATTCTATTCATCGCGATCAACATCTATTGATCTTTGTTAATCACACACAGCAGTACTTGCCTACACAGACGCAATACATGCTGTACTGCCTTGCTATCCTGCAGGTGAGAGTGGCAAGTGAGGTCGCTCATGTGCTGGCGCTGCCCCGGCGTCAGTTGGACTCCTTTCTGGGTGCGCTCGGTGGTGGACTCACCAGCAAAGGACAAGTACTATCCGCACTGCGGCAGTGCAAGAGCCTGCAGGTGAGAAAACAGCGGTTGACTCGCTGCAATTTAGGGGTCTAGAAAAGTGGCTGATGCACATCGAGTGGTCGGTAATTATACAGGCTGGCTACATTGAACAGCTGTCCATTTGTTGTAAAGGAGGTGAGACTGGTGTAAGCTATGGTCTGCAGATGCAATTGCGCTAGTGTCCATTTGTTGACTTGTTTTACATTCTTCATCAATGCTTTTGGAAGCTACATACCAATCATGCTGTAAGTGGCTGCTGACCCACACACAGGCACTGCGTGATGAAGATATTTCTGCCATTGCCGATGCCGGAGACCTCATTCGCTACAATTCTGGCGAGGTCATTGCCATAGCAAACCCCGGACTCGTGGCAACGGCCTTCTACCTCGTCCGCAGCGGTGAAGTTCTTCTGCTGCCGGCGTCAGTGCAGCTTCCTGCAAGCATCACAGACGTTGATGTGGGACAGGCAGAGCAGCTTGCTGTAGGGAGATTGGGGGCTGGGGGCCTGTACAATGAGATGGTTTTATGTGCACCTGCAGCGCCCCTGCAAGCTCACTTGGTGGCTCGTGCGCACGGGACTGTTGTGATTTGCTTTGAGTTGAGCAGTATTACAAAAGCGTTGGGTGCCCCAGGTGGTCTTTTGCACAGGGGCGCTCAGCAGCAGGCACAGATGCAGCAGCAGTACCTGCAGCAGCAGCAGCTGCTCCAGCAGCAGCAGCACATGCTGCAGCAGCAGTCGCACCTGCCGCCGGGGGCAGCCATGCCTGCCATGGCACAGCTCCAGCAGCAACAGCAGCAGCAACTCCTGCATCAGCAGCAAGCTGCTGCGGCAGCAGTGGCGTCTGCGGCTGTGATGCCGGTTCCTGGGTTGGAGGGCAAGGGGGCCGGCATTAACTTCGCAGATCTGGAGTTGAGACGGATCATTGGGACTGGCCAGTTTGGTCTGGTCAGAGTTGTACGGCACATCACAACTGCAGAGGTTTATGCACTCAAGGTGTGGGCTTGCTGTCGCCATTTATTGGGTTCTAATCGATGCTTGGCCAAGCGTGCGCTTATCAGCTGAACACTGCCACTGTAGCCGTTTTGTGCTGTACTTGTCAGTTGACGCGTGCCGCACTGCATGGCATCAAAAATGGGTTGCATGCATAATACTATGATCATCACCACACTGTTTCCTGATGTTTCAAGGTTCTGTATGTTTTTATTTGTGACCTTTTGAAGAGAAAAGACAGCACACAAGTTCACCTGACGTGTTTGTTGCAGGTGATGCACAAGGCGCCTCTGGTTGAAGCTAAACAGATTGAACATGTGATCAATGAGCGATCCATTCTAGGAGAACTTCAACATCCCTTCCTTGTGGGTTTGATAGGCGCATATCAGGATGCCACCAATCTGTACCTGCTGCAGGTGAGTGACTTTTATATTATATTAGTATTACAATGTATCAATTAAAATGGTACATACCAATATATTTTGAAATATATATATGTATTGTAGTATTTTATGAGTGATATTGTATATACCCGACACCACTGTGCTTGAGTGTGCTGTTTGGCCCATACTTCGTGGTTCAAGCTTGTTCCAGAAACCGCAATAGTGCAGATCATCCCGGCAGTTGTCCGTCATACGTCCTGTACGGTCCAGAACACAGGGGCAATGTCTCTGTTTTCTGGACCATGACAGGCCTTACGACGGGCGATTGCGCTGACAGGTGTGCGCTCTTATTTTGTCATGTGCGTTGTGGTGGGCTCTATCCTGATGGTTATGTTTTTCTCCTTTAGAACATTCGCTGCAGGGAGATATGTGGCTGCCAGTGTTGTAATCGGCAGTGGCAGGGTCAGTGACTGTGTATGACTGCACTGCTAGCTGATCGCACCAACTCATCCATAGGCTGATGCAGCAGCTGATGCAGCTTCAGTGTAAGAATTGTGGCACGTGCGAGATGGCACCTCCAGGTCCAGGAGGGAATTCCCTGCTGGGGCGCTGAGTGAAATGACTGGCATGGATCTACAGCTTCTTTCTGTCAAGAGTTAGTGGAAGAACTGGGGATTAGTTCTTGACTCTGTGTCTGACACCAATTCCTAAGAACTAACTTATAGGAATTGGTGTCAGATATAGAGTCAAGAAGTAATCCCCAGTTCTTGACTCCAGGCACAAGACTGCTTGCCTGTTGCAGATATTGGAATGGTCCTGCAAGATGTTACTGTCTATTGTGCACTGGTGCTACAGATCAAACATATGCTTTTTTTACAACTCCCACCTTGAGTCACATCTTAACCTAGATCTAATCAGTATGCCTACTGCATGGGAACTCTGCTTCAGTGCTTGCACTTACCTGGATTCCTCATGTATGTATGTTACCCATCAGCCACAGCATTCCCGCTATCGGCCATGCGCCCGCTTTCAGAAGCCGACAATTACAAATCATGCTGAGCGGTTCTACCGCCTGTTGTCTCCATGCTGTTCATCAACGCATGTCTCCTACATCTGTTGTTCAATGCTTGTCTCCTCCTGTCTCGCTCCTGCTTTTGTTTTTGTTTGCCAGGAATGGGTGCCTGGTGGTGAGCTGTTCCACCATCTGGATATTGAGGGCTCATTCAGTGATGGAGCAGCCTGCTTCTTTGCTGCCAATGTGCTGCTGGCTCTGGAGTACTTGCACAGCCGAGGCATTGTCTACCGGGATCTCAAGCCAGAGAACTTGCTGCTAGACACACAGGTATGTGGCCTAACCATCTACTGGCCTAACTCTCTTAAATTGATTGCTGTTGCTCGCATCGTCTGCCTTGTACCATGTTGTTCTGCGGTTGTCCATGTGTGTTTCGCACAGGGCCGCAATGCTTGGTTTTGGTCTCTGGTCAAGGTATAAAGTCAAGCTGTGCTGTTGTGCTGTTTGCTGTGTGTGTTGCTCAGGGCTACATCAAGATGGCTGACTTTGGCTTTGCAAAGAAGATCGGCAATGAGAGGACTTTCACAATCTGTGGCACACCTGATTACCAGGTGGGCCTACTAAACCCTAAAACTTCTCAACCCAATCCCCGAACCCTACTGCATGCACCATGTGTGATGATACAATTGTGGTAGTAGAATACTAATTATGCATTAATGATAGTCAACAGTGGTATGTCGTGGCTTTTTTGAACCGCTCAGTCGCCTTAGCAATGCGCAATGGTGTTGTACAATATTCGTCGCACGTAACATAGTGATGGTGGCACGGCAAACAAACACTGCTGGTTCTGCATGCACAGTAGATGTCAGTTCTATTGCATGCTGGCCCCACTGCTGAGGTGCCTGTTCATCTGCCACAGAGTGTGTTTGGTAAGATGGTTCATTTTTGACAACAAGTGCGGCTTGGGGTTTTGCCTTAAAGTGTGTGAAACCATACATACAAGGTACCTCTTCATTTACTTCACCTTCTTCTCCTTCTTCGATTCTTCTGGATCCCCCGCTGCAGGCTCCTGAGGTAATCATGCGCCGTGGTACCACCCGCGCTGCTGACTACTGGGCCCTTGGCGTCCTCATCTTTGAGATGCTGGTTGGTGACCCACCTTTCAAATCCCTCACAGGTATGTTGATGAACTAGTTTGATACTTTACTTCAGGGTTTGGGTTCGGGTTAGGATTTAGGGTTGAGTGATTTGGCTGCCAGCGCAAACCTGCAAAGAAAAGTATGAAGAAGGATAAGCTGTTGTTTGGGCAACTGGGTCTTTTTGGATGGGCCCCTTGAAGCTCCTGCAGAACTGTGGGGTGCCTACAGCCAGCAAAGGGTGTCACAAATATCACAATGCGATACAGTACAGCGCAGTACAGCACAGTACAGCACAGTACAGTACTGGCAAATACAAGAGGGAGATACCGTGAGAGAATGGCGGAGGCCTCAGGCCCTGTCGGACATTGATGAAGCAGCCCTGCCTGTTGCTGATGGGACTGACACACACTGCACCCCATGACAGCAGAATAGCCAACCCATGTTCCAACCACACTGCAAAATGTTATGCAGAAAAACTCAAAGGTGGATTGTTGCTGTCTCTATGTTGAACCTGTCCTTTTGCCTGCAGCCTAGACTCAGATGGTGTGCAGACAGCAGGGAAGGTTTCCAGACACACTGCGTCAAACAGGGCGGCAATATCTGTCCTGGGTTTATGCATGTGTGCCAGTCGAGCTTGTTTGCTGCTGCTTACACGGTCAAGCCAGTGTTGCTGACCGCACACATTTGGTGCTGTTGATGCACATGCAATGCTGCTCCTGCACCAGGTGACCCTTGGGATACCTTCAGACGCACGCTGTCTGGTCGTTTCTATGTGCCGCACTTCATCACAGATGCAGCAGCTGACCTCATCTTCAAGCTGCTACAGGTATGTTTGCAAATGCGCTCTGCAGCATAATGGCACACCTACGACAGATGCAGTGTAACATGTACAATGTTCTCCCATAGCAATTGCTGCTATCTGAGCCTGCCAGTACCTCTAATCCTGCCAAATGGCATGAGTCACATGGGTGGTGCCTCTTATTTCCCAGTGCTGGATCGTGCTGTGCACTGTTCACATGCCCCACCCCTTGTCCATAGCTGCCACTCAGCTTGTGAGGTCTCTCAGCTGTACACCTTTGAGTGCAGTTTATGGGGTGGATCTGTTGATGGGTGTGCTGCAGTGCTTGATTGCAATGAAGTGAATCAGCCCACCCAACTTTCTATCGATTCATCCATGTATCCATCAATCAATCAATCAATCAATCAATCAATCAATCAATCAATCAATCAATCAATCAATCAATTGAATTAAATTGATTAATCGATCAATTGAGTGCAAACACTTTCCTGTGTTTCTGTTCTTTCCAATCAACTCCAAGAGTGTGCCCAATAGTACTCATAGTTGCGACAACTTACCCAACAAAATCAACGTTTCCCTCTTTCAATTCTCGTCCTATCACCGCTGTGATCTATAGTACAACAGATAGTTCCTGTGTGCCCCACTGCCCAACACCCTGTGCTGTTGCAGGTACAGATACTAAGTACTTTGCAGCCATAGCCTTTTCTGCCATTGGCCCCGCTCCTCAAATCTACCCAGTAGATTCAATCCACTGCTGGCTTCTTTTTAAATTCATTGCAGGTAAACCCTGAGAAGCGCCTCGGCTGCGGTCCTGGGGGCATCAGTGAGATCAAAGCCCACCGCTGGTTCAACCGCATCAACTGGGATGCCCTGACCGCCAAGCAGCTGCCCGCTCCCATACAGCCTCGCTTGAAATCGCTGCTGGACACCTCAAACTTTGACAATTTTGATGATGTGGAGGCAGAAGGACAGCTGCATTCTCATGCCGGTGGTCATGGGGGCATGCAGGGCCAGGGGGATAAGGGAGTGGTTATGTGGGACAGCTGGCAGTGGGTTACTGGTCAACCCAGCATGAGGGGACCTGCCTGAGAGCTTCTGTTATGGTGATGTTTGACTGCCTGTTTGCAGTTATTCGACTGCCTGCTTGCAGGGAAAAGCGGGGCATGTATGTGGGTACAAGTTTGGTTGGTAGGTTGCAGGATTTTGTGGGCTGGTGGTCAAGGGTGCGGGATTCTCTTGTTACTTACCTTACTTGTTTTTTATACTACTGGATTCACCGTGGTGGTGCTCCTCATTGCAGGAGGAGGTGCCTTCTCTGCAGTCTCAGGCTTGCGTCTGCTGAACAAATAGTGGCGGTTGCCACAGCGGTAGGTGGGTGTATGCATCAAGAATAGAAAGCCTTTTGAGTTGTGGTCCAGCTGCCTTTGTTGGCATGCTGCTGCCGGATGTGATTCTGACCAGCTGCTGCCTGGCTAGCTGCTGCTTCCTCAGCAAGTGCTGGTGATCTGTTCATTCAATTGTTGCACATGGCCGCAGCACCAGGCACCCTTATTGACCAGTGTGGCAGGTTGTCAAGGTTGTGGCAGGCAGGCAGCAAGTTCCCCAGATTTGCGGCCGGTTGGTGAGTGGATGTTATGCATGATGACACAGGGTGAGATTCAGTCAGCCAGTCAGTCAGTCCCCTTATCCCTCTACTCTTTGGTGGTAGGGACTTTGGGCATAGTAATGACAGCAGTATATGAGATGGTTGCTGGATCAACCTCTTTCAGTGCAGTAGTGGAATTACGTACTATCCAGTTTGACACATTGCTAGTGCTTGCATCAGGTTTTTGCATCTCCTCCAACCCTCCTCACAGAGCTATTAGCACCTCAACTACACTACGTAATGTATACCACGCTTCACTACTCACCATCCCAGGGTACTACACTGGCAGTTTGCAAATACAGCAAGGCACAGTTACAGCCATGCTGAAGCTGCAGTTGCAGTCACAGCTCTGTTCAAGCAGAAGCTTGCCTGAAGATTGTGGGAAAGTTACAACTTGCAGCTCATCATGGCTGCGGTCATGGCATGCACAAACAGATTGGCTCTCAGGCTGTCTGAATTTCTCCAAGTACTTTATACAACAATGGCCCTGGGTCCTTTGATGCATGCATCCCTGTTTCTCCATCACTGCAGATTATGCAGACCCTGTCATTGTCCTCATGCCCTTTGGCTCCGTGCACTCTTGACTAATCCGCCACTGAACCTGTCTGCATGGCCAGCATGTAGGCTAGTGCTGTGGCCTGCACTTGTCACATGTATGTATATGCTGTGACAGTAGTGATCCGTGCTCCCTGTGTAGAACGTGGCAGACTTTGCCCATTTGCCAGAACGAATGTGCTGATGTCTTGCGTAAGTATCCTTGTCATCGTTGGCCAGCAGTATGGGCAGAACAAATGTGTGTTGTGTGTGACTTGATCTGGCCTTACCAGACAGCTGAGCATGTCTATTCTAGGGTACCCTGGTGTGTCTTCCAAACTTTACGTTGGACTCATATCCTGGCAGGATCAAGCGGCGTATTGACTGGGCCCATATATATCAAATTTGCAGTGCTGGCAGTGCAGATGTGCCTGTTGATTTTGGTCTTCCAGAATGATGCTTTATCAGTGCAGCCAATGGCATCTGCCGCTCAGCAGATGTCAGTGACATTGGGTGGATAGGAGTACTACTAGCATGTCTGTGCAGTTCAAAGGCAGGTTTCACCACGTCGCATGGAAAGTCGTCTGTTGCTGTCTGCATATGAAACTGCGTACAGTCAACACCATAAATCAATGGCACCTGCCCCAGACCGTCTGCAGTGCAGAAGAGCAAGCAGCCTCAACCACGCGTGCATATTAATATGCACGCTATAATATTATAGCGCGGTTACGCACCATGTAACCGCGCTGCCTCGTCGGTAGAAAACTTAAGGCGCTGAAGCTGATATCGCTGGGCTAACAGTATCATGCTGTAACAAGAACGATGCCTGCACCCAAGACCCCCATGGCCAGTCTAAGTCTATCCGCTGGCAACCAAACATCATACTACATAGCATATGCAAGACGCATCAAACGGTTAAACTGCAAACGTAGCTCTCAAGATACAATGCAAAAGAGATAGAGCTATGCAACATTAAATGAGCTAGCAAATGAAGTAAGCTGCGAGGGGGCTGCCATCCTGGGAGGGTGATGCTATACTTGTGCTGCTGAACCCAGATAATGTGTAGCCGTTCAATGCAATTGACCACACACTGCGGCATGTCTTGTTGGCAAGGAAAAAATAAGGTCTTCTGGGTATATACCCTGAAGTAGGCTTGTAGTGTAGCTGATTGCAGCTGCAACACAGTTTATGTCATCAACACACTCCTTGCAGGTGAGTCCAGCAGCAGTGTGTGTGCCACTGCAACCACCAGTGGTACTGCAGCACCGTACAGTTTGCGGCAACCTAGCAGTACCCAGCCTAGCTATAGGTGGCGCCCGCTGCATGACTGCCACAGCCACTGGCAGGAGACCGTGCACAAGCAACAGAACTTCACCATACCGTTAGAGGCAGACAAACTGAGTTTGGCATTCAAGCAGTACTAGCAATTACGGCAATCAGAACTGTGCAGCCAGTTCAGACAGATCCAGCAGCACTGAGTCAGCAACTATTAGTTGCACTAGTAAAGCGCAAGAACAGAACAAGATATCAAATATCACCAACCCAAAGCACCAAGCATCAAACTGCAGGTTATGCACAATCCAATGGAAGCATTGTGACATCATATGGTGCATCACAGCCAGTCCCAGACTGAACAAAACGCAGAACACAGCAATAAAAACCACAAGTCTGACGATCCTCAGCGTTTTCCATTGAAGCACCGCCCGACCGACTCTGGCAGGCAGCACAGCCAACACTGCATCTTGACCTAAGGCATTATTGGTGCACATGCAGCTACAAGACATCAACCCAATGCGCAGATCTACAAAACAATCCGCACGAACAGTAACAGGGTGCAGGACGCAGCATGAGCACGCCATGCTCCCTGTAAGAGCGAGGCTCCTAATATAGTCATTCAGTGCACAGATGACGTCTCCTGGTGTTTAGTAGGATGAGCATTGACTTGTGCATGAGACAAATAAAAATCAAGCATGCATGGAAGAACCAGCATAAGCCATTCTTGGGACTGTTGTTCACAGGTTGCCCTACACAACAAGAGTAGAGTGGTGGCATCACTTCGAAGCACAGATTACGGCCCGCGCCTGCTGGGTAGCAAAGAAGTTTCTGTTGAAATCCCCAGACATCAGTACTCACATACAAAAGACTGCTGAATAGTTTGCAAAGGTGTTGCTCAAAGCGGACTGCCATCGGCAGCATAAAGAATCAGCAGTTCAGACAGAAAAAAGCACTTGTCAAGGCGCACAGAATACTGACACCCCGGACACACGAAGGTCAATCAGGAACTAGAGTGCTGAGCAACAAATGAAATCAAACACCAGGATGCATATATCGTGGCCCTGTGGGTTGAGCATCTTCAACACTGGACAAGATGCTGATTACTGATCGTATATACTGAATGAACAGCAGACGATGATGCAATTACAATTGCAAAGTATGGACAGCATTAGGCAGCTGCTGCAGACCATAAACAGTGCTGTTGACAAATGCTGACTTCAAGATGTTGTGACCCGATGTCAGGCAAAGGACAGAGGTGCGCAAGATGGCAATTGTAGCTACAAATGCGCTTTATCTCAAAAACAATTGCGGCACCAGACAAATTTCTTTCATAAGTGAACCCAGACTCATCGCTTGCAGAGGAGCAAACACTAACAATCACTTCAAGAAACCAGGCAATCCTTGCCAGAGAAAAGTCTTCTCAGGCTCAGGCACTGTGCATATGGAGGCCTATATGCACGGCCTCATCACATGCCATACTACATGCAGGGTGTGATCACTGCGATACTAAGAAATAAAACTGTGCATGTTTTCAATCAACTGAAGCTGATAGTGTGCCCTGCAGCTTCACTCCTGCTATATCCCCCAGATACAGTAGAGTAGCAAAGGTGTAGTACTCCCATAGTATGGGAGTTCAGTGCAAGCTGCTGTTGGTGGCCCAGTTCCAGTCATTGGTGCTACAGACATGCTAGAGACGGCTGCCGCTGCTGCTGCAGATGCAGTGTATGCCGAAGGGTAGCGGGAACAGGCGACTTGACAGTTGCCAAGACTGTTGCTGTAAAAGGGCTGAATAGGCGGGGGGTATGTATTGAATGAAGCAGTAAGGATGACCTAGGCCCGTGACCCGAGCCCTGTTCTAGCAACAAGTATCCCCTGCTGTGGCACATTTATATCTCCACCATGGCCAGTGTTGCAAGCGTTTGCAGTGTGCTCAGGACAATCCTGCAGGTTGAAGTAGAAGGTCTGCCCAGGTGTGATGGTGATGTTCTGGCAGTTGGCCACATATGCATAACAAGCACCATGATAACATGCCTGTCCAGCTTGGCAGGGAGGTCCAGATCCACAACTGCAGGTGCCATTCGCACAAACATCGGACTGCACACCACAGGAAGTACCAGGTGCACCACAAACACACTGCCCAGTTGTCCTCTCCTGTCCTGCAAGCAGCTCCAGATCCACCACATGTGCACTGGCCACTCACACAAACAGCGAAGTCAGCACAGCAAGCAGCACCCGATGTACCACAGACACAAGTCCCATTCGCACACATGTCGCCCTGACCAGAGCAGGGGGCACTTCCTCCACACTGACACACACCAGCAGCACAAGCATCCGCATCAAGACCACACACAGCTCTATTTTGACCGCAGAAGCACATCCCATTGGTGCAAGTGTCACTTCTGCCGGAGCAAGGAGGATTGTAGTGGCACGCACAGGAGCCAAACAAACATTGATCTGACCCAGGCGGACAAGGGCCACCTGTTGATCCACAAACACACAAACCCCCGGTGCAAGTCTCTCCAGGGAGGCAGGGGGGCCCAGTACCACATTTGCATTCCCCAGCAACACAAGTATCTGTACCAGCGCCACATGGAATAGGCGACGCGCCACAAACGCAAGCACCATTTCTGCATCTGTCACTTGTTCCTGAGCAGGGAGCGTTCTGACCACACATGCATTGACCATCTACACAAGTATCTGCATTGCCAGAGCAAGCAGCATGCTTCCCGCACTTGCATCTGTTGTTGACGCAAGCATCTGCATTGACACCACATGTTGTGGTTGATGAGCCGCACACACACTGCCCATTGACACATCTGTCGCTTTTGCCAGAGCAGGCGGCATGCTTCCCACACTTGCACCTGCCCCTGACGCAAGCATCTGCGTTGGCACCACAAGCAGAGTGTGAACGTCCACAAACACACCGACCATTCTTGCACCTGCTGCTTGCACCAGAGCAAGAAGCAGCATTACCACACTTGCACTGACCGCTCACACAAGCATCTGAGTCCCCACCACAGGGACTGTTCAGCGTGCCGCAGACACACTGCCCATTGCGGCATGAGTCGCTCCTGTCAAAACATTCGGCCCCACACGCTCCACAGTTTGCAGCGCTGGAGCCCAAGTCCTGGCAATCATCCTTGCAGCATCTGGGTTGGACCCCTGGGCAGGCTGCGCCACACTTCTGGCAGTTGTTGATGTCTGTTTGAAGGTCTACACAGCCTTCAGGACAGCATGACAGATTAGGGCCTGCCGCTGCACATGGTTCCAGGCACTTGCCAAAGCCGGTGGAGTTGTAGTTTGAAGCCCAGCAGCACCCGTCCCATTGCTGAGCAACCCAACAGCGGCGCTTGTCAGCCAGTTTGGTGCAGATGCTAGCACCAGCCAGTCCTGCGGCAGATTCCATCACTTCACGGTGATTATGCAAAGGTGCTTCAGTTTACAGAATCAGGACTGCCACTGAGTATTCACTTCGCCCATGGGTCCTTTCCAGCCATTGTGTAAACACTGCCGGCACTTTCAGGTCTGAGCCAAGAGAGGATGAGATAGGTGGCTTCCACCACTCAGTTGGCTCGGCAGCGGACTGTGACAGTATCAGCATACAACCAGCAGTGTTGAGTGATCGTTATCTGAAGTGTGTGTATCGAGCGCAGAGGCCTTTCAGTACAACAATAGACAGGAGTTCATTTGTGGCACATCGCGATGAATTAGATATCTAATTGAGCTTACCAATGACACAGCAGGAGGCCATCAATAGGGCCAAGCATGCATCTGGGGTCGTTGATCGTGGCATGCTGGCGATAGAAGCAACTACGGTATATCAGTCTATGGGCACGGATAGAACTAGATGTATATGGTTGACTTACCTGCGGGGGCCGACAACAGTGAACTCGCAGTCTATCGATATGCTAACGACAACAGCCACACCATTGAATGACCTATCAGACGATGCTTTGGATGTGAGCATACATTATGGGTCCACGCACGTACCGCATGGCAGCACACCGGCGCTGGACCATTGTATGACACGCGAGTCACCCGACGAGGGGCACAGTGCTACTAGGTGAAACGGGATGAGGGCCTCACTGAGCAACCCTGAGGCTTTTCTCAGGCATTGGGCTGCTGCCGGCGCATCGGACACCGGTGCTGTACTGACGAGGCAGGTGGTCGAGTCCATGCCCGCTTTTGTGAGCTGCCTGTACAGGCAACAAACATGTTTGTTGAGGGCATATGCTTAAGAGTTGCGCTACGGCAGTGCCCCTTTGTCAACCAACAAGCCGTTGATTAGTGGTGTATATGTGTTGCATGGCCCAGCTGCTGCTGTTAATATGAGTCTTATGACCTGATGCAGCACCTGCGGCAGCTGGCTGCGGGTACATCAAAGAAAACGAACCATTAAACCAATCAGCTCGATCCGTCGACAACTTACACCCGTTAGTTGTGCCCGCGGGAGCTCGGCAAGGCTCGTCACACACTGTATGGTACTACCATACAACTTAGTAAGCTACCAGTTGAACTGCTGCAGGGCTGTCACAGGCAGCTGCCTATTCAACTTCAACTCAACCATTGAACTTGAAATTGATCGACTCTTGAAACAACTCATACATTCTATCCAATAGAGGCTTGGCAAGCCTCTTGATCAGCTGTCCAGGGTAATAAACCAAGTATCAAATTTCACAGCGTAGCCTCGCTGCAGGAATGCACTGAAAGCAGTGTGCCACAACAACCAGGCCCTTCTGCAGTGCAGAAGGGATGATGCCATTGGAAATTTTAATTTTCAATGTCAGTGTCTGCCACAAAGCCTGCTGCACCTGGGTTCTATACTAGAGTCAGCACATGCAACTGATGGCAGCTACTAAGCTACCACAGCGCGGCGTGGTCTGCTTCATGCCTGACCTTCAAGCACAACTTGACATCTTGTTATGGTGCCAATCAAGCGACCATTGCCATGCTGTTGCTGGCAAGGGCTGCTCGGTTGACTTGGCTGAGCTGGCTGATGACGATCACACTGTCCAGTTCTGTACCAAGGTGGTAGGCGTCCACGGTACTTCCACCTGCTGCAGGGGATCACCAAACATCAGCAGCAACTTGTCTGCAGCCCTACTTGGTCCCTGCCAGTAGTCCTGGTAGAAGTACTCATCTGCTGATGCTGAGCTGTACCCTGCTGTATGCAGCAGTGCTGCTAGCATGCTGCTGATGTGGCGACTCCAGAAACCGTCGTCTTCTGCTCTCAGGGCTACGCAACCTTCTATATCAGCTGGCTGCAGGAGCTTGACCTGCGCAGCATTGAATAAGTCAGCAGTGAGTCACTGCCCTTGATGACAAGTAGACAGATATAGCAGAAACAGTGAAAAAAATAGAAAGAAAAAAGCTGTAACAGCAGTGTGGCATTGAGATATGCAGCTCACAATATGCTACTGATGCAATTCACTGTACTATAGACATCTATTGAAACATTGCAAAGAACCATGGGCTACAGGTGTACTTTCAACACATCTGCAATCATTCCTGAAACAAACTTGCATACAGCTACCGAAAAGGCTCCCAACCATTGGGATGTCAGTGACCATCACCTGCTGTTGCAGAAATAAATCATGGAAGAAAAGAAAGAAAAATATTCAAGTTTGTGGCTGTAGTTTTCCACTGGTACCCACCTGGAACACCGTCCCAGCAGGCAAGGGTCCCTCCTGCTGCTCCAGAACCCCAAAGTCATCCACAACTTTGCCTTCACTCCGTGCCCAATCCGCTGGCCAGGTCCCCGGCTGCCTGCCTAGAACCAGCTGATAACCACAAAGATAGCCATGCTGCTGCAGGAAGCTGAGTACAGACTGAACAGCGGGAATGATGACCCCAGCTGGAGCCGCTGCACCACCTGCCAGCACAAGGAGCAGCATGCAGGTTGAAACTGTGCATGTACAGGTCATCGGAGTCTGGACTCGACTGATAGGTGTTGCTGCCATACAGCCACCACAGCATGTGTATCATCAGGCCCTCACTTAGCAAGTGCGGGCTTGGTGGTACACATGCTGTGGTGGCTGTACTGCTGCAACATTTAACAGACTCTGTCACAGGTGCAAACTGATCTCTTACGGCAGTAGTAGATGTTGTAAACCCACCGACCTGGACTACGTTCATGAGTCAGGCCCTTGACACAACAGGTATCTGGCACGTTCTGGAGCCACTGGAGTGACCAACTCTGAATCACTACTACTACAGTACTGTACTTCTTCCGTATTGTAGAAGTACATTACAATACGGAAGGAGGACGTGCCAGGCTCTCCTGCAAGGATAGCTTGTTCATATCGTGCCTACCACGCAACAACAGGATGTCAATTGCACAGTCCCTTACCTACTGCTGCAGCTCGCACAGCAGCTACAGTGTCCGGCGCTAGCTGCGGTAGCAGCACCTCTCCCACTGCAGCGCAGAAGGATGTGCGCTGTTCTGGAGTAGCAAGGTGCTTTGCTACCGTCTTCCAGAGGCAGTAGCTGACAAAGTTGTAGTAGAGCCTGTTGCTGAGGCCGCCGCTGTTATCCTCAAGGTATGGCAGCTGAGGCATTCGGTCCTTGTTGGCGGCTGAAAACATGAGGCGACAATATGGGTTTATCAGACAATCACATCAATACCAGCTAGCACTACTAGTTGCAAGTTGCTGGATCACCCAAACCTAGTCTAGTAGGTCAGCACAATGAAAGAGCAGCTAAACACCCACCTGCATAGTACTTGTACTCCTGATTCTGAAGTTTGAATCGCTCCTTTTGCAGCTGCTGCTCTGGTATCAGCTGCTGCTGTTGCACCACTTGGTACACAGCTTCCATGAAAGCGGCTGCAAGGGTTGGGTCCAGCTGAACATCACAAGGTGCATTGCTGCCCGTGGTTTTATTCACTGCTGGTGCTGAAGCTGCTGGAAACTGGGCGTCAGCTATATCAGCTGAGGCTGTTGGGGAGCGATGAAGCTGCTGAGGGCTGCTGCTGCTGATGGTTGATGCGGATACTGCTGGGTGGCACAGCGCTGCTCACCACAGAAGATCACACGAAGCAGTGTTATGGATGTTGTCGTAGGCATGGGATATATTGCAGACTCTTGTTCAATGCACAGGAACAGCACGTACACCTGAAGTGCTGCTGTCTGCATATGTTCAATGGCCAAGGGCTCGACTGACAGCGCGTGGATAGCGCAAACGTAAACAGATGCCATATCAAAGCTGACAATGCCAGAGCAGGGCAGTCTGACTAACGCTGAGTAAGGCGAAAGGCTCACGAGTACGCACGGCCAATACCCACCTGCCCAGCTTACTGAAGCTACTAGGGACACATCTCGCCGGCTCAACTGACATGTGATGTTTCTACGGGACAACATCTCAGCATTGGGACGTCTGAACCCAGCAGCATGTAATGCAGCACAGCGTGGTGAGACGTGCACTGCGTGCATCGTTCGTCATCGACAGAAGCTGGTCAAGCTGCGTGATCTAAGGTTAGTCTTCGGTCGCTGATTGAGTACTTTCAAAATGTTATTCTGCAGTCCCGTACGCACGCGCACGCGGCAATAACCAAGCTGGTGTCGGAAAGCAGTACAGCTGAACGGCTGCTGGACTCGCCTAAACAGACTACAACAGATCAGGATGGTCAAGAGTGGCAACTGCAAATTTCTGCTGGTGTGTTACCTCGAAGCCCCACCACACCACTGCCCTCAGCCAAAACCCTGCTACAATATGCTCAAAACTCAACCACCACAGTCAGGCTGGTCATGCGGCACTGCACGGCATGCTGCTGACAGAGAATTATTCTGCAGTCTGTGGGCCATAGCGGTTTTAACGTTTTATACATGTCACCTGCAAGTCTCACAGTGCCAAGCTCAATGCTCTGCAACTGCATCCATGCTACCAACAACCCAAAATAGTCAAGAGTCATGTCAGCAGCTGACACAGCAGCATTGTCACCTGAAGCCTGAAAGCCCAAACTCATGGCATGCCAGAAGCAACTGACTCTCAACTCCCTCCCCACCGCCTCTGCTGCTGGGCGTCATTGGGCCCCCGGCCCAAGTGTGTGAATACAGTAGGACCTCAAACAAACGATCAGACCATTGTTTGCACAATCTGCGTGCTAGGAACAGTGCACTGCATGGCAGTCAATGCCCAAGTCCCACTGTTTGAGACCACCATCACATGATCTCAGGTTTTACCAGCCCGGCATATACCTTTGATCACTATTGGTCCCATAACATCCAACACAACATAGATCAGATGCGCTCATGAAGGCCTCAGGTGGTTTTCACATTGCGACGTGCCACTCCAATCTCACACGCATTCACCTTTGCTGCAAAGCGCAACGAGCAGAGGGACTCAGGTGCAAAGTTGCTGGTGGGGCTGATGTTGACAAACATGAGTGTCTTGGCATCACCACCCAGACAGGGCTGCAGCAGCCAGGTCAGCTTACTGTTGCGGAAGGGAACATGAGAGTCCTTGTTTGCTAGTGAGACGATTACATCACCTACACAGCAAGCAACAGCCACTTTAACTCTCCAATACACCAGTTTGACCCTTATTCGTATAACAATTTGACAGCCCTAAGCAATTGATGTGGTTTGAGAGAACTGACTGCAATCACAATTGCAGGCGGTGAGCCACTCTGTGCCTGTGGCAATGGTTTACTGCCTTGAGCAACTGTGATCAGCACTATGCCATGTTGGTGATATGGTTTGTGTGCATAAGCAGATGTCCAATGGCAATAAGCACGGAATCCAAGCAACAGGCTGCACTTGTCAGCTGAATGAATGAATGAATGAATGATCCACGCTTGGTGTCTTTGAATAGACACCCGCGTATGTTGAGGGAGGTGGCGTGTGTGGCAATGGCGGTGCCATCGGCTCCACACCCCCTACCGTCCACTCCCGCTCCCGAGGCAGCAAGAGGGTGTCTTGTCAGCTCAGTACAGCAGTATGGGCAACTCTCAGCATGCTTCTGTACCTCCAAAATACCTTGAAGCTGGATACAAACGCATTCAAACGCAACTGCAACTATAATGTCAAATGTTATCTTTCTTCTGAACCTATTTCCACCGTTGTCAGACTCACCCAGTGCACTCAGGCTCCTGTTGATTGCCTGTGCCTCCTTCAACCTCTGGCCTGTGGCACCACTCTCCTTCACGCGCTCACTGCCGGCAAGATCAATCAGGTTCAACACACCTGATACCTGAGCAGCAGGTGTACAACAAAAGAAATCAGCAGGTGTACAGCAGAAGAGCAGGTGTGCAACAGAAGACAAACCCCAGATAACATTCATTGGTAACAAGTGAATCGGCGGCACATGTCTTCGTACCGGAGACAGCAAGCCCAAACAGCAAAGAGCATGCATTCGGGCCGGCATTTTATCCAGCCTGAGCACATGTGTCAGCTGGGTAACAAACTGCCAAGAGCGTTTTTGGTGATGCATGAACCAGCAGCATGTGTCTGAGGAGAGTATGAAAACGCCAACTGCGATCATTGGCAATGCATCAATCAGTTCATCCCACTCCGTGAAACACACAGGTAGGGCAGCAA
>JABEVS010000221.1:16632-67135 GCA_018290735.1 Coelastrella sp. MACC-549 | reverse complement strand
GGAGGGGAGGACTGTGTGTCTTTGTTGACAGATTCTGGTGTCCTCTGAGATATAGAAAGAAACCAACTTGGTTGGACATACCTTGAGCTTGCTGCTGTCATTGACCCCCTCAATGCGTAATGTGAAGACAGCGTGACTTCTGGAACTCTCCTCATTGAGCTGTGTGCAGCCCACGGTGCGCTTCTCCATGGCACGGGACAGCAGGTCCTCAACGTCCTGCAGGCACAGGAGTCGGGTGGCAGTGGCAGTGGCAGTGGCAGCGATGGTGCTGGTGGCGGTGAGAATCAGACAACACAGACAGACATGCTGATGGCAATGGTGGTGGGCTGTGAGAAAAATAATCACAATCAACAGCATGCTTCATTTGCACAGCAGTACCATTCCTGGGAGTCCACAGAAACATAGCACTGTTCATTAACTGTTTGCTCTGTATTTGTAGCACAGTGGTTCATCCAGCAATGCAGTACATCATGGGTGTATGTCTGAATTGTTTGCTCTGTATTTGTAGCACAGTGGTTCATCCAGCAATGCAGTACATCATGGGTGTATGTCTAGGACCTGTTGTCATGCATGAACATGATGCTGTCATCCTGGAGTTATACAGGTGACTATTTCTTGCAAGCTTTTTGCAGTAAGGTGTTGATGTCGTACTGCTGTGACAACAAACAGTCTGCCCTGTTGTCTATCAATGCAGCACTGCCAGAAATAGGGAAAGAGTGTCTTGTTTTGTCATGTGTCATGTTGACAGCAAACTACATGCCAATTGTCCTTCAGGGGCACTTCAGGTTATGCACCAAAAACATGGACACACACTGCAACAATTTTGCATGCAGCTGGAACGATTAAGGATGCTGCATAAATCAGCCATGCTTTTTGGGTGCCCCGCTATAATATGAGAGCACATGATCCTACTATCACACTCCACACTCCCTAGAATCCTATATCAGTGGGCAGGGTAGTTCAATAGGCAGCCACCCTTTCTGTCATCTGCCCCTCTCCCCCAATCACCTGTGGTGTGTTTACGTCAACATATGTCAAGTCCGAGACTGTTGTCCCATTTGCATCATGCACCACCTGCAGAAAACACATCATGAAGGCAACATGGTTGTGCATCCTATTGTTACTAAACCCGTACCACTTACAACATGCATGCTAAACTGAAGCCCTAGTCACTTACAACCTGCATGCTAGCCATACCAGGGCGAGATGCAGCAGAAGGCTCTCTTCTCTGAGACAGTCCAAGTGCAAGGCGGTCAAAACATCAAGTAGCCGCCCCAGCAGCGTTCTTAGTCAAATCAACTTGCAGGTCCGAACTACCACAAATATTGTATGTTATGACCGTACATATTCCTGCTCACCTTGTGTGATTTGCCATCTGGCAGCTTTTTCTTGGCCAGGAGGTCTTTGTATTCCTCGTTGTAGATCTCAAGCATGGTGGCCTGCATGATGAAGCGCCAGCCCTGCTTGCCAAGGCTGCGGCTGCTCTCAAACACCTGCAGAGCACAAGATACGCACGTACATTTATTCATGTCTACTAGATTAAAGGTGCAGCACAAAATGCAATGTGGCACCACCACTCAGCTGACTGCTACATTTGAGGCTTGACAATCTGGTCATCTCCTTATCAATGTTATTGGATATCTATACGTGCATTTATACAAGAGCAATGAAGCAGCAGCAACTGGTCAGTCTGTTGCTTGCTGGTGCTGATGGAGGCCATAGGCACCTTCCAGAGCCAGCACCAGAATGATCCTCTCTCAGTCTTTCAAGGAAAGGGGGATAAATGTATCGAGTCATGAGAGTATGGTTGTTTTGCAGTGAGAGATGAGTAAAGTAGTGTGCTAAAGAAGCACAACAAGTTTTGAAAGAAAATATTCCAATGGCAATTGTCGTGGCTTACTTGGGCCATCGCCCTTGGTATGATGCCTCTGTTCTCCTCGTTGCCAAACATGGTATAGGTCTTGC
The DNA here is from genome assembly GCA_018290735.1 of Coelastrella sp. MACC-549. Classification (NCBI taxonomy): domain Eukaryota; kingdom Viridiplantae; phylum Chlorophyta; class Chlorophyceae; order Sphaeropleales; family Scenedesmaceae; genus Coelastrella; species Coelastrella sp. MACC-549. Next base: position 65,170 of record JABEVS010000221.1, on the reverse strand, counting down.
CACTGCCGGTCTGGCCATATGCAAAGATGCATACCTGTGAAGCAGTTGAAAGGAGTTTAAGCAACTCACGAATGCTTGGTGTGCCTCCCTCAGCAAGTATCCCACAGAAACTGGTTGCTGCGGCTGACGAGTGATTAAGCAACATAGTCAGCAGTACCAAATGAACCCAGCTGGTGCTGATAGGTGCGCTGGTCAGCAGCAGCAACAAGCAGGTGTAGTGTCACCACCAATGCTCCTGCTGCATGCCGCACAAGCTCAAGTGCGAGACACAGAGCAACTCATGCTCCATCATGTTTGAAACATGTCGTGCATCAGCAGACCACCAGTTGACAACTTTGCCCAGCGAACTATGCCGGCCTCCTGCCTACCCTAACACTTAATGAATGACAACATACCCCACGATCTTCAATCTGGTCAGGCTACCAGCAATTTCTAGCAGAGTGTCAGGATATGTGCCAGCAGCCCGGTAACAGCCTGGTACTCCTACTAACCTTGTGCTGTCAAGTTCTAGCAGACAGGGCGCTTATCAGCCTGCAAGCAACCTGGCAGCAGTCTGGCAGTAGTCTGGCAGTCATGCCTACCTTATGGCCGTCCAGTGCACTCTGTATGAGCTCACTGATCTCTTCAAACACGGCTGCCTGGTCTGCGGTGGGGCCAAACACCTTGTCAAAGCCAAAGGAGTGCTTCTGAGGCGCTTGACCGGTCAGACTGCCAGGAACAGTGATGTCAATGCCGCGACCAAGCATGTCACCTGGAGCACAAACCACACAATTTCGACACTCACTACCGCAACTTCTCATTATATTGGGAGTGTTCCTGAATGGTAGGAGTGCCGGTGACACAGCTCGTGTATTCCTGCAGAATGCAGGATACCTTACTAATCGCACTTGAAATTTATGCCCAAATTGTACTTCCTGCTTCTAGCCACCTGCACCATTGCTTCTGCAGCAATGCTATTCTGGGAGGACAGGTGTGTATGTGCAGGCGCCTACGTGCAGCTCTCTGCAGCCCCTTCAATGCCACCAGCTGTTGATCTACTCTTTTTTTCTCTGATCATATTGAGAGCAGGAGGGAGCCACTCACCACTGCTTGGGAACTCTGTAGCCAGCACATTGTTGCCGGCTGCCTGGTCGTTGCCAACTCCTGCCATTTCACTGTTGCTGGGAGGACGCACTCGGGCAAACACACGGATGTTGCCCTTTAACTCCTGCATGACATTAGTGGCACCGGCCGCAACAACACATACAATATTGCTCTGATTTTGCACTGACAAAATGTATTGCAAAATTGTGCCTGGGATGGTTATATTAAAGGTGATGTGCAGATACTGTGCATTTAGTTGCTGCAAGACCACATTCTCAAGCTCTATTGGTGTGGTGTAAGTGCTTGGCTGCCAAGCTGCAAGCTTGATGCTAATCAGAACAGCTGTATGCTGTGTAGGTGTATTATTTATGTGTGGAGGATAGGGTGAAACAGTGCCCAGGTCAGCAGGTGGTGCAGCCGTTGAGACAGCAGCAGGTGCAGGACCGAGGAACAGTAGGCAGTACTGCAGATCTCCCCCCCTCCTGTCTCCTTGTGCAGCAGCTCCATACACAAGTGTCGCTCATATCAGTTTGGGCTTTTCAGCCCCGCTAGCCTTGCATTTCAATTGAGATCTATTCTGCTTTTGCTGAGTACTTTGGAAAGATGTTGTTGACAAACTCCCCAAGTACTCAATCACCCACCTGGATGGTGTTGTGCAGTTTGCGCCTGATCAGCTCACTCTCATAGACGCGCCTCTCAGCATCTGCAAGGCTGGACTGCAGGCTCTGCAACTGAGCCTGTTGTGACAGTGCAGCAGCAGCAGCAATGAATGGAGCAGCGGATGGAGCAACAGCAGCAGAGTATTAAGGCACAAACCAACAGGCAGTTGCAAGTCAGTACTGCAAGCCAATTTTACAATTCTTATGACCTGAAAACGAAATACTGTCGAACAGCATACTAGAACTCATGGAACCTCAGCTGCCTTCTGGTGTCTGCACAAGCTGCTGCATCAGCAGGGTTTAGAACATCAGGTGCTGGAAGAAGAAGATAAAAGCATGCATACATCTAGAGCAGTGGCATTTAATTTGACGGGCAGCGGTAGCTGCCCAGCAGACTTGTGGCCCCACCTGCAGCTCCTTGAGCTGTGTCTCCCTGCTGTTAGCCAAGCTGTCGGCCATAGCATGTTGCTCCTGTATAGCAGCAGAAACATGGCTTCCTTTGTCCAACCCAAGTTTGCTGAGAGGCAGACTTTGTCTGACAGAAGATGACTCCATGAGAGAGCAACTTTCGGAGTGCAGGACTTGTCTGCAATAATCATCCAGACATTGTCCACAACATCTGACAGCGAGTGCACTGACTGCTTCTCATCAGCTGCATGACCTACTCCTCAATAGCATACCCTGAGCCATAAGTGCATGACACACTGTGGGCAACAACATGTCATATAAGCAACATCAAGTGCACATATCTGTGCAGTAGAGTGCCTGCTGCAGTGCAGTAAGGCCACCCTCACTCCGCACACACCTTTGCTGCTCCCAGTTCCTGTCTCATGCTCGCAATCAGTGACCTCTGAGTGTTGAGCTGGGCCTCTAGAGTGGCCTTGCTGTGCTTCACCGCTTCAAGAGTCTCCATGCTCTTGCCGCCGGCATCTTTGTACCTGCGGGCCCAACCAGACGCAGCAAGCAGGAGAACACGCATCAGGGTTACTGTACATGCATCAGGTTTACTGTACAGGCATCAGAATTACTGGAATGGCATCACAATTGACGTACATGCATCAGAGTTACTGTACAGCTTTAATAGCCTTGAGGCTCGACCTGCTACCAGCTGCAGTGCTGCTTGCATCAGAGGGTCTCAACTCAGAGCAGCAAAAACCCCAGGTACAGAAGAATACACAGAGCACGGTCACCTTCTCAAGCAGCAGATATTTGCAGACACACGGCATGCCACTGGCATGAAGCAAATAATACAACAAGATCAACATTGGTTGCATGCTCTTAAATGGCTAAGAACCAGAACCACTGGTGGGAACAGATGGTTGAAGAAGCATAGGAGTAATTCTAGATTCTTCCTGTGAGAGTGTGCAACAAAATGAAATGTTTTATGTGCTGGCTGGCCTGATCAGCAGGATGATGATGATGATGATGATGATCAGCAGCCAGACGTGCACATGCACCAGTGGTTGCTGCATGCTGCAAAAACACTCGGTAATTCTGGTAACCCATCAGTGGGCAACTGCCAACCAACAGCGTTGTGATGCCCAAAGCTATTGACAGTGGCTGCCATTGCTAGGGGGAGGCCACCAGTGCTGCAGGGGCCCAAATGCCTCACTTTTCTAGTTCATCTTTTGCCTCCTTGAGCTCTGCCAGCAGCCTCTCCCGCTCAGCACGGCCAGCATCCAGATCACAGCGCAGCACTGCCAGGTCCTTCATGGCACCTTCACGCTCATCACGCAGCTTCTTGCATTGCTCCTGTGAAACATACAGAGCAGCATAGTTCAAACATCACTTGAATCATGGACTCATCAGACTCAAATTCTCATGTGACTGAGGTACTGAGCTGACTGGAGTTGGCTTATGAGACTCAGCGAAGCAACTGATCAGACTCAGCTCATGTGTCAATGAGGTGTAGCCATGCAACCGCAGCAGTGCAGATGCCAGCGGCATGTGGTGTGTGGGCCAAAGACACGAGCACCACAAGCCGCCAAGCGCCACAGCATAAGGGGCAGACTGGTCAGCTGTGCTGTGACAAGTTGTGAGGTTGGCAGCTGAACTTGCTCAAGTAGTAGCATGATGACATGCAATGTGTGGTGTCGCTGTCATTGAAATGCGATAGACACACAGCATATAATTTGTTTGTGGCTGGCCCCAAGTTTGTTTTCCACTGGCACAATTGATTGCAATGTGCGCCACAAACATAGTACAGTATTTTATGCTGTTCTTGTGCGGCAAAAGAATAACGGTGCATCAGCTTGGCTACAGCCCCGGGCCCACCTTCTCCAACTCCAGGAGTCTCTCCTGGCTCTTGAGCAAGCCCCCCAGCTCTGCAACCTGACCCTGCAGCTTGTCCTTCTCCTTAGACAACTCATCACGCCGTGCCTTCTCTTGCTGCAGTACATCACACCCCCAGCAACAAACCCCCGCTTGCTTGTGCCACATATCGACTGACAAATAGAATAACTCAGCCAGACAGGATCCACTGCTGATGCACTGAGGATAAGGCTGAGCAGTTGCTCCAGCTGTAAACTATTTTTCATTTTGATGTGCAGTGGTCCACTATCAGGTTCAAAGAACACTGAGAGGTGTCTACAACCGCTGTGCCTGCTCTCTCCAGTAATCCCCTGTGTTCAGTAAATGCTTTCCAAATCGCCTGCATATGTAAACCCCGTGCCTGCTACCATTGTGCACGATTCTGTCATGGCACGCAGATGCTGCATGCTGCTCTTGGCTTACCTGCACATCTGCCTGCAGGCTGGTGTTGTAGTTCTGGAGAGTGGACGCATATGTCTGACTCTGTCGCACCACATCCTCCATCTCACGAATCTGCGGCACATACGCGATGATGATGATGATGCTATAAATGTTGATGATGATGCACCATACCTGCTGTGAGCATGGCACTCATCGATCTATCATGAAGCGGACAGCAAGACCCCTTGGCTCGCAGATGTGTAATGTGCACACTGTTTCCTTGACAGCACTGCTATGAGCATGGCGCTGAGTGTGCTAGGAACAAGTGATGACCAACTTCAAGTAAGGGGTGTTGGCTTGCTTTTGAGAGCTGAAGCAAACATGCAACCCACCTTGGTGTCCTTCTCTGTTACAGCAGCAGCTGCTTTGTCCAGTTCCTGCTGCAGGTTGTCAAATGCGTTTTGCGTCTCAGCCACCTGCCCTTCTAAGCTGGACATGCTCCCTTCAGCTGCTGCAAGCTGCTGCTGCAGCTGCTCTGCCTTTGCTTCTGCTTGCTGCACCTCAGCCTGTGCGGCAGCATTTGTCACAGCAGCCATCCCAGTCTGACGAGTCAGTCACAAGACTGTTGAAATTTGTTTGATTGGACAGTGTATGGCCGATCAGATGCTTCCATAGCTTGTAGTCACAGTCTACCATTACTCTTGTGACTTGTGCATCATGTTGAACTGGGCTAGGGCCGCATTCACCGCCTACCTTTGTTGTGCTGATCTGCTGTTGCAGTTCAATTTGTGCCCGGCTGTACTCTTGCTCCAGCTCAGCAATCTTCTGCTGTTTCTCTGTTGCGTCTTGCTCCCACTGAGTCGCATCCATCTCCGCCTTGCCCTTGCCAGATAGAAGGAACCATCCAAGTGCTCTGAAGCGCACCGTCAACAAAAGCAGGCGAGTATGTGACGAATGCATACATCAGTGCAACATTGTATGCAACACCATTGCACACTGCAGAGTTAACCATGAGCCTGCCTGCTGGTATCCGGCATACTGTGAGCAACAGCAACCATAACCTGCTACTGATGTTGCAGCACTTATATTAACAGAAGTGGCCTTGTCATTATGCCCTTATTGTGACTGCCACAGCAGCCTGGCTGCGGTACTTGCTCACTTGAGTTCCTTAATTACTGGGCCCATTTCTTCCAGCTTCTTGGCAGGCATCGTGCCTTTCTTGAACAGGAGCTTCTTGTTTAGCAGCTCCTCAACAGTTGTGCCTGTGCGCTCAACAATGTCCTCCCAGGTTTCATCTGGCTTTGCTGTTTGTACGGCTGCTGCACTGCCAGCTGCTGCATCTTTGGATGAACGACTAGCGGATTGTGCGCGAGCTGCGGCAGCCGATGGTGCTGCAGAGCTTGAAGCGGCACGCAGGGGCCGCTTGGCCTCTGGGATACCTTCCAATGGAGCACCGCGTCTCTTGCGGTCCATTATATTAGACTGCATGCAGCAGTGAGTGCACACCAGCGAGAACGCAGATCGCTGTGATGATCACGAGGATTTGTGCATTGAATAGGGATGCATGGACATGACATCTGGCTCAACCAAGCGACCTTCTGCTGTTATGCTGCCAACAGCAATCAGAATAAAGCCCCACCTTCTCTGTGAGAGGCTTAGAGCCTGCTCCTGCTGGTACAGCAGGTTTTGGTATACGACTTTCCCTTCTCGTGGTCTGCCCGTCCATGATCAGGTATCTGCACGGGTGTACAGTCGCTATCAGTGCCCTATCAGTGCCCTTGCTGGATGTCCACTGCCCGCTGCGCAGCGTAAGCTAACGCTGGTTATGTTCATTAACCAGCTACATTGGGTGATATATAACATGTATTAACAGCCATGCGTGCATAGTGGCGTACCCAATGGCCGGACAATCCCTTGAAGGATGTCAGCAAAGTCCGCTTAGCAGAATAGGCACACTACCTCTTAACTCATGCTGCAAGGGCTTTTTACACCTTAAATATTGTCAATGTTGAATGCCTCAGAATGTAAAGTACCCTGGAGAAGCAGGTGTTTCTCGTCACGGGCTGTTGGATGTCTTCTTGGCAACGCAACAATCGAAGACGTATTTCACATCCTTGGTAAGCGATTTGGTGGCACGCCTGCTCCGTTTGCACAGTACTTCCGGAGCACTTTCAAACGACTGACGGGCTTACTGAACCATTTGCGAGACAATAAAGCTGTTGACACTTCCAGCATGAACGCGTTGCCATACGCAGGACACATTATCACAGCTCTAGCCGGGCTCTTTCACCGTCTGCTCTCATCGTTCCATCACAACACTTCCTTAGGCTCAGGATCGTCAATCAGTAGACGTGCTGAGTGTTGATGACCAACACTTAAGTGAAAATTTTATGCTCCCCACATTCGGCGCGGCACCAACAGCCGCAGCAGCAGGAGGAGGCCACAGGAGCAGAACACGGATTTCAAGAGCCTGATAAGCATGCAGCAGCATAAGCAGCACCATGCAATGCCATTTTGAAACCATCTCCTGAGGTGTGTAGCTGCAGCGGAAAATGCTCCTAATAGGAGCGGCAGGCAGCCTGCACTACTATGCAATGAGGGCTGAAATTGCAACTGCCACAACTCACATCTCTGGAGTATCTTGAAATATAAGTCTGATGGATGGACGGGGGGCTCAGATGGACTCAGAAATCATGCCCGAGTGTGTGCTTCGTGTTGCAGGGCTGGTAACTATGGTAAAGCAGTAGAGGAGTAAACGTGCCACACAAGAAAGCTGTTGACGCTTTCAGATCAAGCGTATGCCATACGCAGTATATAATCCTCACAGCTCAAGCCAGGCTCTTCACTTTCTGCTCTCATCGGTCCGTAGGCTCGTTCTGCAGGCTCAAGACCGTCAACCTGAAGACATGCAGAGTACAATGACCAGCACTCAGGTGACAACTTCACGCTGCCCGCATCAAGCGCTGCAAAGGCCGCAGCAGCAGAAAGAGAGGATTGGCCAGAACGCTGGAGCCGCTCTGGCATATCAGTTGTTGGTCTCATTGAAGCCAGCTCTTCTCTGTCGGAGAGGAAAGCTGGACACAACGAGACCAACAACTTATTTGCCGTTGCAGCTGCAGACACTCCATGGCAACCTGAGCTCTTGCACGCACAGCAGCATGTTGACCTGCTGAAAGACAAAGTGAGCCAGCCTGACGGAGCAAGAGAGGCATCTCAAGCAGCTCTAACAGCAACAGAACCAACAGCAGGTCCAAGAGCTACATGTATACACTGCGCCAGCTATAGGAGCATGTGGAGCAACAGCGTAAGAAGCTGGAGCAGCAGCGTAAGGAGCTGGAGCAGACGCCGCTCCAACAGCAATATTCTCAACAACAACTGCTGCAACAGCAACAACTCCATCAGCGGCGGCTCCAAGGGTTACGGCAGCTGTGCGAGTTGCAGCAGCTACAGGAGCAGCTATGGGAGCAGCAACAGCGGCGGCAGGAATGCCCATCTGAGCGAGCTCAGTAAGTTGTACAGTAGTATGCCCCACAATTTTTGGGCCACTGGATGTTTTCCGAAACAGATGCATTGCCAATGTCAGATACGCTTTTTGTGCACTTCAATTTACATGTACATCAGAATGCCACTCCTCAACACGGCATTGATGTATGCACCATACTAGGTATGTTTTTTGACATTACTATGTCATCTCAACAGAATGGAGTAGATGTCATACAACACTTCACCCCTTGTTGGAAATCTGAATGATTGACTGAATGAATTATGCATACTTGACGCTTTCAAGCAGCATTCTTTTGTGTTGAATTTGTATGCCAGGACTTCCCAGCTGCTTTGCACTCCATACCATTGATAGGTCACTACTTCGTCGCTGGTCTGCTGCTGCCATTGCCACTACTTTTCTTTTGTCCCGAGGTGGGATGTACTTTTGATATGCCCATCGCATCAATGTCAGCTTGCTCCTCAGTTGCTGACATCAGCAGCTACTCATGTCAGTCGTTCAGGAGCTAGGTGGCATTGATGCAATGGGACAACTCAAGTGAGGTCATTTATTGTATTTTGTATACTAGCTGAAAACAGACCCTAACATTGTTGTTGCTGCAGAAGTTGGCCGATCCTGCTGCTGCCCACTGTTCTGTTGCCTGCTCTCAACCTCCTGTGCTTCCTGGTGGTGCCACCACCGGACCTGTGAACTTGCAAGGCTGCAGTTACCGCTCCTGAAGTATTAGTAGCTGCGGCTGCAGCCCCGCAAATTTAACAGGTCCAGCAGGCTATGCAGGTCATGGGGCTTTGTATACAGCTAGTTCATGTCCACGAGCAAGTGACGGTGCTACCACTGGCAGCGAGAAGCCAGTTGCAGCCCATCATGGTGCATGCAACAGGTGTACAAAGGTGCCAGCAGCAGACAAGCTCACTTGCACCTGCTGAGCCAGACACTGTTGCCAGACACCACAACCATTTCAACAAAGTGCAGCCAGGCTACCAAGTGCTGTTGCGGCGGAGTCAAAATTGGCTGGTGCTGTGGATCGATCAAAGGTTCCTCCAGTAGCCGGTATGTCCACAATGCAGCCGCACCCTGGTTTCACAGCTCTTCCCCAGCCTGACAGGTTTTTCTCTCAGACACATCTGTGACTATTTGGAGGAGTGATGCAGTGTGCAGCAAATCCCATGTGCTGATTGGTAGATCAGAACATCGTATGAAGCTGCATTATTGTGCAATATTATACTAGAATGTCTGGTTGACGTCTTAGAGTGAACACCTCATGTTGAGGCGATCTCCTGTGCTGCCCCTTCTACGGCTGATATGGTCCTGTTGGTTTCTCCTTGCATAGGCTGCATCGCAAATGCACTTGATATTAACACCTGGAGCTCCTGTGACAAGTTCAGAACATGCTTGACCTTACCATCAGGCAATGCCACCTCAATGTATGCCTTGAGCATACACTGACGTGCCATTGCCTGATGGCAGGGTCAGGCATATGCCTTTAAGAGCTCTTGCTAGCGCCCCTATATCCAGACATATAACCCATGGAGCTCTGGTGACAGTTCAGAAACATGCATGTTTCCAAATGTCACAAGAGCTCCATGGGTTATATGTCTGGATATAGGGGTGCTAGCAAGAGCTCTTAAAGCATAATGCGTGCAAATTTAAATGTGTCTGTTGTTGTGTGTCTATCGATAGACAGATATCTGAACGATTCTATGCCAGCATGCTTTCAAATAGTTGTTACGACGGTCATGTTGTTGCCCTGATCAGTTTCTGAGTGACCCACGTGATCACACAGCCTTTGAATGTCACCATCTACGTGCATTAACGAGGTGGATATGATCACAGTGAAAACAGCGTATGTTGGGTTGTTTTCAAGCAGTAGTAAAATACAATTGCAATGAACAACCTCACTTCAGCATATGTGCCCTTCTATTCCCTGGACACAAGCTAACGCTCAACATCACAGTCATGAACTTTAGAGTTGAAAGGGTTGTTACTAAAAGGTTTGAAGGTTTAGCATACAGAATTCTGCCCTGAATGCAGAGAACACAACATCTGGTGCGTTATCTGCGGTTGACCCTCCTCTATACAGTGTGATCCGGTGTCGGTCCTTACTGACTAACTGAGCAGCAACAGCACGCATGTGATGAACGTATGACAGCGACACGCCTTGGTGCACAACCGTCCTTCAAGTTACGCCATTTGAAAACTCGCAAAAACCACCTTGCGCAAGGTCCGTTGAAGCTAGCGCTCTCTGCAGTGCTATCAACATACTATTTATATCCACGCGCACAGCAGCAGTGCGCCAGCAGTAGGCAAGGCATGTTACCTGTCACCTTTACCCCGCACGTTTCCCTCTTACATTCGCCGTGCAAACGCGACGCATATGATCAGCAGCACAGATATCCACAAACATATCTAGCCAACGCAGCTGGCTGCATGCACCTGTCCCTGCTGTCACCACTGTCGTGATACTTGCAGTTCTTGCAAGTCAATTGACCAGAGTTCTTGTACTCGCCATGATGCGTTGGTCAGTTCGGCAGATTTTAAACGCCTTGATTTGCAGACATACTCATCTTCATCACATCCGTGACCTTTTGGGGCAGGCTTTGCCCAACTTCTGCAACTTGGCCCTAGCTTCCGCCCGTTCCCTGCTGTTGGCCATTGCAGCTATCGCTCTGTCGACGTCTGCTGCATCAACCTGCACGGCATCCAGAGCGTCATCAAGAGTACCGTAAGCATCTTTCAACCAGAGTGTGGCATCTCTGGCAAGGTCGTAAGGGCTCCTACAGCACACATGAAAGCACAGGGCAGCAGACGTAGCAGATGTTAAATTCTTCCATGAGCCACTAAGCAGCTGTGCTACAAGCGGTCCTTGCTGCCTGACCAGCTGAAACGTTTTGGCCAGCAATGATGATTACTGCTGTGCCAACGACAGCAACAAACTCCTGGCCCAAGGGCCTGTGGCCGGAGCAAGTAACACTGCTACCACTCTAAATAATACTACTCCTAACATCACGTTCACCAGCCTTTGAATCACCACATCTGATGTCAGGAGATCGATCAGGTCTTGGCAGCCCATTAACCTGTGCTAGAAACTCATATAAACAACCAGTACTATCATAGAGGCTCTTGCGGCGCAGCAAACAGTTCCATAGCATGAGCTTTTATGGCTGATGGGTATTATGTATATACAGCATATCGTTTCACCAGCAACTTACCGAGGCTGGCCACCACGTAGATACACAGCATGCAAGTACTGCTTCAATCCATCAGCAACGTCTCGCCTGGAGCCCCCTGGGAATGTTGCAGCTACTGCTGCCACCGCTGCAGCAAAGGCGCCAGCTTCAGCACCAGCAGCAGCTTCCGAGTAGCTGCTGCTGCTGCCGGCAGCAGCGTCCAAAGCTGCAGCTGAAGGCACTATGACAGACCCATCGCCTCTTGGGAAGCCGTAAGCAAGCAGCTGCTGCTGATACTGGCGCCAGATGTCTGACAGACGTGCAAGCAGCTGCTCACGGTGCTGAGGAAGATGCAAAACAGCGAGAAAAAAGCTTATATTTGGAAGATGAGATGAATTTTCTATTATCAGAGTATAATCTTTGTGATATCAGCAGCAAGGAGAGATAGCTTATTCAGCAGCGTGTCAATTACTGCCATAGCATGTATCCCCAACAAACCTCCAAATGCCATCAGTCAAGCTCAGTATGTTTGATGGTGAAAACGATACTCCATCACCTACAGTTGAACGTCTGCGCTGCCGCTATACTATTGCAAGCCTAGAACATACAGCGAGTATACAATCAACATTTTTGCATCACTACCACTGCTGCTAGCAATGATCTACTTGGCGCTAATACTCTTATAGTATGTTTCAGTATGAACATACTATATCTAAGACCAAGATTGTTGTTGCATAGGCTCAAACTCAGTTTCTCATACACCATGCTCTGACAGAGAAGGTTCAACTGAACAATGTTTCTGGCAAAAGAATGTTTTTGTACCTGTGAGGGCATTGTCTGATCTTGTTCTGCAGCTCTCCTGAGGAAGATAGGCCACAGTGCTGCCCAAGATGTTGCACAAAAGTTTCTGTGGCCTGTGATATCCGGCCTGTACTGCCACAGCGCAGCATACCGGACCTCCACCCAGGGGTCTGGGGCACTACTGCTGCTTGAGACCTGCAGGACGATGAGGGTCATGTTTAGGATGGTGGCCTTGCTGCACCAATGAATAACAATAGTATGAATGACATACTATAGTAGTACTATAAACATCAATTTTTATATACTATAACTTTTGTATAATTTTATATACTATATATTTTGTAAAATTTTTATATACTATATATTTTGTATACTATAGTAGTCCTATAAACATAATTTCTACATGTAAGATGTCATGGAACAGTGGCACAAATTGGTATGGCAGATGGTATTGATCATCATCATTATATGAGATGCCATCACGGGGAACTGTGCATAACAATGTTGCCCACATGATATGTGAGATGTGCATTGAGCTTCCAAGTATGATTCGTCCAATGACTGGCCCTCTTTGAGCAGGCTGTGCTTGCTGCTGCACACTGCCTGAGGGCCCCACCCAGCTTTCAAAACATGATGACTTACTTATTTTTCCTGTTGCAATCCTTTCTTCCTTTTTAAATACACTTTTTTTTCAGTCAAATGCATGCATATCATGCTACCATTGAAGCGGCAGAGAGTTTTTTTGTTATCTTTCTGATATATTTTTCACGAAGCTGTGGATGTATGATGACTGTCTATCACTTGCCTGCTGTTGTTGTGAAGTCTGACAGCCACCTGCAGCTGCTGCTGACGCTGCTGCTGCCACATGCCTGTCCGATTTCCGCTGCTTATTTGGTGTCAGGATGCTACCAAAATCTGAGGGGCGTTTGCTGCTGCTGCTGCTGCTGCCGGCCCTGCCTTTGCTTTGAGCTGACATTGCTACTGCTGCTGCTGCAGCTGCAGCAGCTTCAGCTTCTTGCAGCTGCCAGTGACAGGTCACTCCTTTGGGAAGTGCTACAATGAGAGTGTCATAAAACGGGTGACTCTGATCAGCAGCAGCAGCAGCGGCAGCAGCGGTATGCTGTCCTGCAATGACAAGTGGCCAGGCAAAGGTTGCATACTGGTGCTCTATAAGCTGCAACTGCTGCTGCTGCTGCCGTTGGTCGAAATTGTGACTCTTGCGGACTGTTTTACCCCGTTTTGTTGTGCTTCTGCTGCCATCTGGGGATGCTGCTGCCGCTGCTGCTGCTGCTGCTGCTGCTGCTGCCGGGGTTGGTGAGGTGCAGAGCACTTCAGTGATATTCCATTGCAGTACAAAGTGTCCCAGGGGATCTTGCTCCAAGTCAACAACAGGCCTGCAGCAAAACAGCAACATGATTAGGAAACCTCACTGAAATCAATACATTGTAAAACTATTACTCAATAATTGCAACCATGTAATGCCGACATTGCAACTGGCCAGAATGGTGCTGGGCACGTGTTATGGAGCAACAATAGCACTCCTATTGTCGTGAGTGGTATTACTGTCGTATGTTTGATTGTACTAGTGTTGCTGCAATATATCGTACGACAATATGCAGCATCAATAGTACAATCACCAATTTTTTATTTTAGTCAAAGATTAGTGGACATCAATCTGAATACAGGGATCTCATGCAGCATCTGATGGGCAATGGAGACAGGCTTCCGGAGACTTTTTTGGTCTCAGGTTCCCAAATATTGATGACAATTTTCAGCCATGAACAGTCACTCATTTCTGAACAAATTGTTTGTTGCATGAGATGAAATGAAATGAAATGAAAAGATTGTTTGTTGCATTGTGTATTATATTCTTCATCACAATGGCCAGCTCTCTATTCCCCAACTCAATCAATGAATTGAACAAATACACTCAGATCAGCCATAGAAGTAATATGATGTTGGGTTTTATAAGAGGTATCAGAGACATATAAATAAATTTATTTTTCATTAACCACAGCACACATATACTCACGTTATCAGTTGAGGCGGCCAACATCTGGCCTGAATCAAATTCAACAGATCGGCAGGGTATGAGCAGCTGGCCAGGCCCACATGCCACTTCATCATCTCATCAGCAGCAGCGGCATAGCAGGCCATGGCACGAAGCACCACAGCAGCAGGCACCTGAAGCCAACAGTGTCAGCTGAATTCAGACAAGAGTTAACATACAATAAATCAACAGTAGTGTAGGACAGAGTGCTGGGATTGAATCCGGTTTTTGTTTCTTGTGAAATGGGGTGCAGCTGTAGGACTGATGGCAAAATTATTGAGGCAGATGGGTACCTTATCTGAAACACAATACCGTAAATGTGTGTATGTGGTGACATATAAAAGTACTTTCACTTCTTGTTGTATTCAATTACGTATGTATGTATGTACATATTTCATGTGTGTATACAGCGTATAACATATATACATATGTGTACAATTATATGCCATTGTATACGGTATTGTGAGAATCTGCTGCAACAACAGAAATGTATAGATGGCTAACCTCTCCGTGCCACGTCATGCAGACTACCACCATCATCAGCAGCATCAGCAACATCAGCAGCGTTAGTGCTGCTAACAGACAACAGCAGCGCAACATATGGCACTACTCAGCAAAAGATGCAAACCAGATACAGCCACCTACTTGTAAATTCCAATGTTTTGTCAGGTATTTCAACTGACTGCCCATGACTGTCAGCCGGTAGCCCGGGTACACCTCAAAGGAAGGGTGGACATGATCAGCTGCATACTCAGACTGCAGGGCTGCTTGCCAGTCAGCACTGCTGCCAGCAGCAGCAGCAGCAGGTGGTGATGGCAGTGCCTGCTGAGCTGCTGCTGCTTCTCCAAAAGGAGGGAGTGCAGTGCTGGCATTGGTTGGAGCAATGGCTGGGGGGAAAGAGAGTTCTGCTGGTGCTACTTCAGCAATTTGCAGCAGCGGCGGCGGCGGTGAACGCACTGATGTGACTGCTGCTGCTGCCAGGGGCTGCAACGGCAGGGGCGCATCATCGGCCATAGCTGCCGCCGCTGCTGCGGCTGGCAACGGTGATATGAGCGGCTGCAGATCCTCGCCCATCAGATCAGTGCCCATGAATCGCTGCATCATCTGATCATGATCAAGACCATGATCCAGATCATGATGGAAGTCATCAGTAGCTTCTGCTGCATTTAAGATCTGTGCTGCAGTCACAACCGTGCTACCTGCTGCTGCTGCTCCTTGCAATCGTGCGACAGTTGCATTGGCAGCTTCAGTGTCCACTAAAGCCGGCAATTCAGGCTCGACTTGCTGCTGCTGCTGCTGCCGCTGTTGATAGTCCATGCTACTATCAGCAGCCCTACCAGCACCCACATGACCACTGCAGGGAGTCACTTCTGCTGCCACACCCGAATCACCCTTAACTGCTGCTGGCTGAACTTCTGTGGGATCTTGCTCCCCTTGATGCTGCTGCTGCTGCTGCTGATGCTGCTGCTGCTGCTGCACTGCATTCAGTGCTGCATCCTGCTCAGTAGACGTTACTGCATCTGCTATGCTCAATGTCTCTCTATCAGCTCTGTGGCAGTCCTGCACAAGCGGCTCCTGCTGCTGCTGCCCCTGCTGCTGCTGCTGCTGCTGCTGCTGCTGTAAGCGGGCTTCTTCGGCCCCCCTGTGCCTACTGTCTGACGCAAACTGCTCTGCTACTGGTGCTGCTGCTGCTGCTGCTTCCACATCACCTACTGCTGCTGCTGCTGCTGTTTCAGCTTCACCTACCACTGCTGCTGCTGCACCATACCCCATGAATTGTGCTGCAGCAGCAGCAGCATCTTGCAGTGCGGCATCCTCCATCTCATTGCCATCCCCTGCTTCTGCAGCAGCAGCAGCATTGCTCATCACCGCCAATTCTGTCGCCTCTGTATCAAAAGGCTTCAGAGGCATTCTTCTGCGGCGCTTGACGAGCTCCTCATGTGAAGATCGCCTCAGCTGCTGCTGCTGCTTCTTGGGACGCTTTCTGCTGCCACTAAAGCCATGACTGACAGCAGCGGCCGCCGCCGCTGCTGCTGCTGCTGCATTTTCTCCTTCATCTACTGCAGCGGCAGCAGCTGCTGCTGGACTGTCAAAGCCACCAACCTGCACATCATTCTGCTGCTGCTGCTGCTGGACACTCTGAGTTTCTTCGTGACCTTCAAATGGTCCACGATTTCCAGCAGACAATGACGTTGCCAAAGCAAGCTCACTGCCACTGCCACTGCAGCTCACACTGCCATCTTGGTCCTGCATAGACATCTCATCACCCTGCTGCTGCTGCTGCTGCTGCTGCTGCTGCTGCCTCCATCGCGCACGTGCAGCCTGTGCTTCTGCCGACTGCAGGAAACTCAACAGCTCGTCATCCTGTATCAGAAGGTTTTGCTGAGGTGGAGATTCTGCAGTAAACCCAGCAGCAGCAGCAGCAGCAGCAGCAGCTGGCAGGCCCCATTTCAAAAAGGGTTGTGGCAGCAATGGAATGAACTGCTGCTGCCGCTGCTGCTGCTGCTGTGATCGAGGTGCATTGGCAGCAGTGATGGTGTCACAATCAACAGCTCTTGCCCCTTGATCTCTTGCTGCTTCTCCTTGTGTCGCTGCTGCTGCTGCTGCTACTTTTCCTGTCGCTGCTGCTGCTGCTGCTGCTGTAGGTGTCTGGCTGGGCCGCCTGATTTGAGATGCGCATTGACGTGCCTGTCTGCTTCTTCTCAATCGAGCCCGTCGCTGCTGCTGCTGCTGCTCCTGCTGCTGCCCTGATGTTGTGATTGGGTCAGCTGCAACCTCTGCTGCTGCTTCAGTAGCAGCAGCGCCACCATCAGCAGCCGCAGCAGGAGGAGTAGCAGCTGGCCCTGTTTGCTGGCCACTGCTTTCCTCTATGCCATGCTCATCCGCTGGTACTAGCTCTTTTCCTGTTGCTGCTTCTGCTCCATGCACACCTGGGTTGCTTGTTGCTGCTGCTGCTGCTGCTGCTGCTGCTGCTGCTGCTGCTCCTGCCAATGCTGTGGGTGGGACACCATCATCAGACAGATGCTTCTGCTGCTGCTGCTGCTCCTGCTCCTGCTGTTGCTTCTTCTGCTGCTGGTGTTCAGTTGCCTGAGACAGCTGTTGGGAATAATGGTCACTTCCCCCAATGAGCTCTGCTGTGACAACAGCAATGCTGGTGATGGGCCCGTTTACTGCTTGCATCAGCTATTGCTGATGATATAGTAGATAATTGTATCACTTTAGGATATCAACTCAGTCTACAGGATGTGCTGAGGAGGCCAACCCAAGTCCCTCCTGCTGCCTTACATCTGCCGGTTACTGCTGGGAAGAGGGATAGGAAAGCAGCAGCAGCAGCAGGAAGGATAGCTGCTGCTGCGTTGAGGCTTTCTGGTGCTGCGTTTAGGTTCTGCTTGCAGGAGGTAGGTATCAACTCACTGCAGCAAGTGAAGAGTGACGTGGAGAGCAGCATCAGGAATATCAGCTCCAGTGTTGGGTCAGGTACACATGCATACTGTCCCTCTATCAAGGATACAGTGCAGTCGAATGCTGTATAAATGTGCACTTGTGTTCAAAGCTGCTGGCTCTGCTGCGATTCTGGGGCAGGTGCCACTGCTTTATGGTGTGATTGTATGCAGTTTCTTTGGCAGACAGCAACAGAGGACTTTGCAAACGAGTTGGCCAAAAAATGCCGTACAATGACACAGACATGAGCATACAATACTATCAAGCAAGCCATCGTGCGCATCGGCAGAAACAAGGGGCAGACACGGGGCCAAAAAGCGGACCGTAGCAGAGTGAACAGTAGCTATCCCAGCTACGGCTAGCTGTTGCACAGCTGATCGTAGCAACAACCCTGATGCCTGACCTGTACTTCCAATTGCTACAGAACTAACAACTTGGTCCACTCACGGATGCAGGGCGCCTGTGTCTTGACACTGTGCAACAGTGGACACCACAGCGATAGTCCGAATGATCACGCGCACAGCAAAGACACCCTAACTTTAATATTTGTGCAGTAAACCATGATGTCGAGTGCAATCAAAGCTGCAATGCGTGGCAGAGCAGACGTTACTTGCCCAGCACAGCACGGGTGCCTCAAATGGCCAGTACTGCACATGACGTCTTCCAACATGCTCACATGTGGGCCCCTGGTTACCAGTGATAGGTCGCTCAACGGTGTCGCTATTGTAGTTGGTACATTGACTCAATGTCATTGAGTCTGCCAGTTCCGAACTCAATTCGCTGTCGTCGGCCCCTGCAGGCATCACACTTGTAATAAAAGACATAGATCATAGTCTTGTCTTTGTCAGTAGACTGCCATACCGTGGTTGCTTCCAGTGCCCAGCATGCCACAATCAACGACCCCAAATGCATGCTTGGCCCTATTGATGGCCTCCTGCTGTGTCATTGGTAAGCTCAATAAGATGTGCCAAAAATTAACTCCTGTCTATTGTTGTACTGAAAGGCCTCTGCGCTCGATACACACACTTCAGATGACGATCCTCAACACTGCTTGAACGAGAAGCCGCTGCATGGTTGTATGCTGATACTGTCACAGTCCGCTGAGCCAACTGAGTGGTGGAAGCCACCTATCTCATCCTCTCTTGGCTCAGACCTGAAAGTGCCGGCAGTGTTTACACAATGGCTGGAAAGGGCCCATGGGCGAAGTCAATACTCAGTGGCAGTCCTGATCCTGTCACTGAAGCACCTTTGCATAATCACCATGAAGTGATGGTTTCTGCCGCAGGACTGACTGGTGCTAGCATCTGCACCAAACTGACTGACGAGCGCCGCTGTTGGGTTGCTCAGCAATGGGACGGGTGCTGCTGGGCTTCAAACTACAACTCCACCGGCTTTGGCAAGTGCCTGGAACCATGTGCAGCGGCAGGCCTTAATCTGTCATGCTGTTCTGAAGGCTGTGTAGACCTTCAAACAGACATTAGCAACTGCCAGAAGTGTGGCGCAGCCTGCCCAGGGGTCCAACCCGGATGCTGCAAGGATGGTTGCCAGGACTTGGGCTCCAGCGCTGCAAACTGTGGAGCGTGTGGGGCCGAATGTTTTGACAGGAGCGACTCATGCCGCAATGGGCAGTGTGTCTGCGGCACGCTGAACAGTCCCTGTGGTGGGGACTCAGATGCTTGTGTGAGCGGTCAGTGCAAGTGTGGTAATGCTGCTTCTTGCTCTGGTGCAAGCAGCAGGTGCAAGAATGGTCGGTGTGTTTGTGGACGCTCACACTCTGCTTGTGGTGTCAACGCAGATGCTTGCGTCAGGGGCAGGTGCAAGTGTGGGAAGCATGCCGCCTGCTCTGGCAAAAGCAACAGATGTGTCAATGGGCAGTGTGTGTGCGGCTCATCAACCACAACATGTGGTGTCAATGCAGATGCTTGCGTCAACAACAGATGCAAGTGCGGGAAGCATGCTGCTTGCTCTGGCAATGCAGATACTTGTGTAGATGGTCAATGCATGTGTGGTCAGAACGCTCCCTGCTCAGGAACAAGTGACAGATGCAGAAATGGTGCTTGCGTTTGTGGCGCGTCGCCTATTCCATGTGGTGCTGGTACAGATACTTGTGTTGCTGGGGAATGCAAATGTGGTACTGGGCCCCCCTGCCTTCCTGGAGAGACTTGCACCGGGGGTTTGTGTGTTTGTGGATCAACAGGTGGCCCTTGTCCACCTGGGTCAGATCAATGTTTGTTTGGCTCCTGTGCGTGCCACTACAATCCTCCTTGCTCCGGCAGAAGTGACACTTGCACCAATGGTGTGTGTTTCTGCGGTCGAAATAGAGCTGTGTGTGGTCTTGGTGCGGATGCTTGTGCTGCTGGCGAGTGCCAGTGTGGAGGAAGTGCCCCCTGCTCTGGTAAGGGCGACACGTGTGTGAATGGGACTTGTGTCTGCGGTACATCGGGTGCTGCTTGCGGTGCTGACTTTGCTGCTTGCGTGAGTGGCCAGTGCACATGTGGTGGATCTGGAGCTGCTTGCAGGACAGGAGAGGCGTGTACAAATGGGCAGTGTGTTTGTGGTGCACCTGGTACTTCCTGTGGTGTGCAGTCTGATGTTTGTGCGAATGGCACCTGCAGTTGTGGATCTGGACCTCCATGTCAAGCTGGACAGGCATGTTATCATGGTGCTTGTTATGCATATGTGGCCAACTGCCAGAACATCACCATCACACCTGGGCAGACCTTCTACTTCAACCTGCAGGATTGTCCTGAGCGCCATGTGATTGCTTGCGACAGTGAAGAAGCCACAAGTGTGCCACAGCAAGGCATAATTCTTAACAGAACAGGGCTCGGACCACAAAATCAAATCATACTTACTGCTTCATTTGATGCATACCCGACTCCTGTTCAACCCCAGTACAGCACAGACCTGGGTTATTGTGGTAGCTTCTGTTTCCGTTTCCCTCCATTACCCCCACGGGGCTCTTCATCATCAGCAGCAGCCGTCTCTAGCATGTCTGTAGCACCAATGACTGGAACTGGGCCACCAACAGCAGCTTGCAGTGATCTCTCATACTACACCTTTGCTACTCTACTGTATCTGGGGGATACAGCAGGAGTGAAGCTGCGGGGCACACTATCAGCTGCAGCGTAACTCCCTTTCTGATAGACTTGAGGTTTAATGGTCACAAATGTGCAGTTATCATCAGCCCTGCATGTAGTATGATATCTGGCGAGGCTCTGCAGGGATGCCATGCATGGAAGTTCCTCATGCCCAGCGCATGAGCTGAGAAGACGCTTTGGCAACAATTGACTGGACTCCTGTGATACATAATCAGTTTCAATCAGATATATGATGTAGTATTGGATATCTATGAACAGGTTCTTCTGCTAGTACTCTGTTCGGACCCAGGGTTCTGGCAGTAATGGGGTTTTTTGTGGATTCTGAACAGCATTGCATTGGTTCACACCTCTGTCCTGGGTTATAAGATCTGTCGCAACTTGAAGTCAGCATTAGCCTAATGACAGATCATTTGTCAACAAAACTGTACATGGTTTGCAGAAGCTGCCTGATGCTGTCTATACTTTGGTTTTGGTTTTGCACCATTGCCTGCTGCCTGTGCAATGTCCATCATTTACAGTATGTGAGGTGCACAGTTGTGAATTGCAATCTGCAGGGCCAAGGTTCATACCTCCTGGCTTCTGATCTCATTAGCTACTCAGCTCTTGATTGCTTTTGGTTTATATTTCTGTGTCAGGGCTGTAGTCATTCTGTATACCGTAACCACTTTACTCTGCCTGAAAACTGCTAGTATTTGATGCTGCCAATGGCAGTGTGCTTTGAGCAACACCTTTGCAAAACATTCAGTCATATGTCGATCAGTATGAATGCCGATTTGAGTATTTCAACTGAGAACTTCCACTTAATCCATGGCAAGCATGTCCAATGGCCTGTCACCGGTGGCTGATACTTTGGATGGCATATTGATGTTTATGATTGCAATTCTTTGCTACCCAACAGGCTTATGTCGTAACCTGTGCTTTCAAATGATGGCATCGTTCCAATTTCGACGTGTCCTGCCATATGTCAATATCAGTCCCAGGAAAGGCGTACGCTAGTTCTTTGCTGTGTTTTTCGTCTGATTTGTCTCATGCACACATCACTGCTGACTTTATGAAATGCCAGGAGGTGCCATATGTGCACTGAGTGACGATGTGCTGGGCCTCGCTCTAACAGCAAGCATGGTGCCCATGCTCATGCTGCACCGTGCACCTTATAACTGTTCATCCTGACGAATGATTTGCAACCTTTCACGCAATCGGTTGGCGCGATGATTGATGTTTGGTAGCTGTGCCAGTAATGCCTTAGGCCAAGGTGCACTGCACCAGTGTTGGCCGTGCTGCCTGCTAGGATCAGTTGGACGGTTCTCTAAATAAAACGCTGAAATGCCGCAGTTCTAATTCAGACTTGTGGGTCTAAAGCTGTGTTCCACGCATGGATTAATCTGGGACTTGCTGGTGATGCACCAGATGGTGTCACAATGCTTTCAATGAATTGTGCACCTTTTGCAGTCTGATGCACCATGCTTCAGAGTGAAATATATAATTCTTAAACATGCCGCTGTCAAACTCCTGCATTGCTAATGCAACTGATAGTTGCTGACCCAGTGCTACTGGATCTGTCTGAAATGCTGCACAACTTTGATTGCCATGATTGCTACTGTTCAAATTTGCCAAACTCAGTTTTTCTGCCTACAGTAGTATGGTGAACTCCTGTTGCTTGTGCACAGCCTGTTGTCATTGGCTGTCGTGCAGCAGGCGCCGCCTAGCTAGGCCAGTGGTAGCTAGGCCACTGCTGGTTTTGAAGTGGCACACACTGCTGCTGGACTCACCTTCAAGGAGTGTGTTGATGGCACAAACCGTCGCAGCTGCAGTCAGCTACACTGCAAGCCTATATACTTTCAAAGACATTTGATTTGATCAAACCGTTCAGCACCATGACATGCCATGTCACGTCGGTCATTGCTTGGAAGTAACAGAGACAACTCCTCTGCTGTCTGTTTGCAGTGTAGCCCATTGATATCATATACACGGTATTGTATGTAACAGGAAGAGAGACATTCAGCAACCTGGCATTCGATACATGTACTACTTAGTATGATGCTTGGTGGTCTGTGCCATCTGAGTCTTAGACTAGGGCGACTTATACTGCAAGCATCATTGGATGTTATCAGCGATGTGTAGTCAGCATACTATAGTACTACTACTACACTGCCAGTATGGCACATGCAGCCACCGCTCCAGACGCTTTTGAGTGCAATCTAGACGCCCCTGAGGGTGGTCTAATCTTGGTGTGCCAGTGTGGCTGAGCCACCAAGTACATATTCCCAAAGGCCTTGCGGCCGGAAAGGGTTCTTCTTCTTCTTCTTCTTCTTCTTCTTCTTTGTTGAGTGCAATCTAGACTCAGAATCAGGTGCAGATCTCGCATTGGCGAGAATCCTGTATAAGCAATTCCAACAACAGGGTAAGAGATGGAGCCAGGGAACAGATTGAGATCATTTCAAATCCAGTAAACTAATACCCGGCCCGTACTCTCAGAGTCTCATACATCATGTAAGATATGCAGTAAACTTGTACCCGGCCCGTACTCTCAGAGTCTCATACATCATGTAAGGTATATATATAAGTTACCCATTAGCCATAGCAATCCTGCCATCGGCCCCGCGCCCCAATTCAGAAGCGGACAACAACAATCCATGCTGAGCATCATGTAAGGTGACCTCTCCACACTCCTTTGACAAAGAATGATTTTGATAGACCAAAAGCAACAGAAACATATGCATTTCTTTGTTTCAAGAAGTGTTGCATATGACATCACAAACGGGGTATGTGCGAAACTTTGGGCGCCAAATCAGAAACGAGGTTGTCTATATTGCTGCAGGTTGCTGTGACTCAGAAGTCAGGTCATACATTTTCCACAAGCAGCAACAGCGTTCAACCTTCACCAACTGCAATATGAGCCGCCGGCTCGATAGCTGGTCTTACTGTTGTGCTCAACTTGATCAAATCTGCTGCTGCTATTGTGCCCGGTCGCTGGTCCCAGTGCTGCTACTATTGCTGCCATTGCTGCTGCTATCGTGCCCGGTCGCTGGCCCAGTGCTGCTAGTACTGCTGCTGCCATTGCTGCTGCTATTGTGCCCCGCAGCTTGCTGCTGCTGCCAGCTGTTGCAGTTTCGTCATGTCCAGTGCTCCTGCAGCTTGACCACTACGCACCCACTCCACAAAGGATTCATTGGGAAGCATCATCTGGAGGAGCAGCGGCAGCAGCAGCACAGATGGCATCTTATTTGACTTGATCAACAAAAAATGGCAAAGCAGGTGATCAATGGAGCAGGTTACATGGCAACTCAGCCAATCAAGAGTGACGAGCTGAGCAATTGGCATCAAAACAGATGCAGGTCGCAGCTAAAAACAATGATGAACTCGGCAGTTTGTTCTGCATCAGAAGAGATACCTACTGAGGATGTGCTGATTATGCAACTTGAGACCATAGGCATGCACAACTACATTCACAACCCACAATCTAGATAATGACAATCTACCAATTAACGTACATGTGATGTATGTGATATTTTAACCAATTGCCATTGTGGACAGTGTAAGCACGATCTGAGTTTGTTTGACCCTGTACTGTAAGACACATCAACATACTCTGTAACACTCTCTACAACATGTTATTCAACACATCATGTTATGTCATTAACACACCTGGAGGCAGTACAGCTGTTGATCTGTGAGATTATCCACCCCATGCAGTACGCCAGGTGGGAAAACCGCCACATCACCCGCTGACATCTCCGTCCGTTCAACTCCCCCAGGCCCATGCACCCCCACGCCCGGCGACTGTTCAACTCCCCCAGGGCCGTGCACTGCCACGCCCCTTCCAGCCAGCACAAAGAACAGCTCGTGTGCATTGCTGTGAATGTGAAGGGGTGTTATGTGTCCAGGTTCAAAAACTTCCACGCCGAAAGACAGACAGACAGCGGGACTTGCATGGGGACCAAACAGGAGAGCCAAGCGGTTGGTTTGTGCTGGCAGTTGGAAGGCGTTAACTTCGGACAAGGTGCGCTTGACACAGCTGCTTCTGCTGGACTGGGGTCCAACAGAAGGGAGTTTGCTGCTGCTGCTGCTGTCAAGATTATCAAGTGCATGAGCTGAGCTGCTATCGTTGCTGCTGCTGTCACCGCTGCTGCCTTTGGCCCTGCTGGCGGAGTGCTGCTGCTGCTGCTGCAGAGGTACAAAGACGCCAGCCAGCAGCTCACATACATCACGTTTATCCAACCTGTGGAACCCTTCACTGCTGTTGCTGAGTTGTAGAGGCGCAGGTGATGCAGTTGCCCATGGCAGTTGCTGATCAACTGCTGACAGATGCCCTGGGTGATGGTGGTCTAAGTCTCCTGTTAGAAGTTCACTTGGAAGCAACAGCTGCAGCATCACCAGTGGCTGCTGCTGCTGCTGCTGCTGGTGGTGGAGAGGTGCTTTACAGGCTTCCTCCTGCTGCTGCTGCTGCTGCTGCTGCTGCTGGTTCGGCTGCTTTTGGATGTGTGTGTGGCGCTGCAGCCAGGAGAATACATTCCACCAGTTGGTGTGTGCAGCCTCAACAGCACTACTACTGCTGCTGCTGCTACCTGCTGCTGCTGTTGCAGGTGGGCTACCAGCAGCGAAATGGATATCTCCTAGAACTGCTAGGATGCTGTCGCCTGCTGCGACAGGTTGTATGGCACCAGAGCTGCTGGTGAAGTGTCCAGTGCCGGACAGTATGTATGATATTTCAACAAGCGACTCCGATGACGAAGCACTGTGCTGCACGCTGCTTGAAACAGGCGAAGAGTGTGATTTAGCTGCTGGTGAGTCACAGGGCTCTGGTACTGGTTGATGTACCCATAACGCAGCTGCAAACGGCAGCTGGTGCTCGACAGGGAGAAGTAATGGGACTACACTGCGAGACTGGTCAAGCTGCAAGAGTGGCTGGCCGATAAGTCTGTTCACTATGCCAGCATCTGCCGAAGCAACAGAAGTTGCAGGCCTGCAAGCAACGATAGAAAGCTTAGCAACCGAAGCTTTGCCTAGAGACGGGTAGATACAGTTTTTAGTAAGATTTATCTTACCTGCAGACACGTTTACATGGGTTGTAGCTTCTACGAAAGCTCAGATTCGTCCTACAACGGCCAATCTGCGGAACCCGGCCATGCACGCATCCTCTGTGACCAACCATTCTGTAACAAGTTCAACTTTGATAGCTCCTTGTTATGCTCACAAGTGCTACCGCACTGGGTCAGAATATTGGTCACGTAACGTGATGTCCATTGCTGATTTGCGAATGATACGCACGTAGAATGCATACGATATACTCCAAAAGTTGCCAAACTTAGCATTCCCGATGCCCCGCGGTGCTGTTTGTACAGATCGTCTGGTGTAACAAGTGCTGGTACCTATTCATTCCCATATCATGGCATGCTGCATATGCTGAGCATGAATCCATTTTCAACGTTGCGTGTTCTTATCCTGCTGCATGTTCAAGAGTGCACTTCGTCAGTTAGGAATCTGCGATCCGTCCATCAGCAGTACCATTCAGCCGATGGCACAAACTAGTCAGCTTGACCAGCTGCTGCACGATCTTTTTGAGGACGACGACCGACTTGTCCAGCAGACTGGTACGTCCTTCCCACCACAGCATGACCATGCATCAGCGCTGCATGTGTAGGAACCATTCGGACAGCAGATGCACAGCAACAGACACTCTACTGGTGGTACGAGCTCCTTGACAGTACCCATACCATCGTCTCGCCACTGTCGCAGTACCACAGATCCCAGGGCTAGCGTTCCTTCCGGAGTTTCTGAGCAAACAGCAGCAGGTATGTGACTGACTGGCACGATCACTGATATATACCCTGCTGCTTATCGTGCTTGCGTTGTCAACCTTACGCAAGGCGGAAGGTACAGCACCTGACACACTTCTGGGCATCTGGTGGATGATGTACATCCAAAATGAGGAAAGCAACGATCATGATATTCTGGGGTTTAGTGTTATGCAACAACAGCTTTTAAAAACACTGCATCACCACCGGTTACAGCCTGCTGGGCCGCCCACAAAAAGCAGCCAGCAGAGCATTCCAGCCATCATAAGAATATCCTGCAAATTCACGATCATATACTATATCAGTTCCTTACTTATCACGGGTTTGTCGGGCTCCAAGCTTGCTGGTAGCCATGAAGCTTGATAAACATGTGGCAAGCCGGGAATTGATACTATCAGTCATATAAGTGCTGCCAGCAGAGTACTCCAGCCATCACAGATTTATTTCTGCATTTTTACGACCATGTTATAATGAAGCTTGATAAACATGTGATAAGTAAGGTTGATATGATTGATAAGTGGTTGATACTATAATCCGCTGGGCAGAGGACTCATTAAACTGTATCAGAATTATCAATCATTTTCATTTTTACATCATCAATTATTCATTCTACTTTAATCATTAGTACACATATCAATTGATTTGTTCGTATTGTGTGTTGCCGAGCAGGACCACTTGCTGCAGCAAGTTGCCGGCTCTGGATGGTTCCAACACAGCTCAGACATTAATGGTCACCTCCAGCAGGACTTTAAACATGCTAAACCCACCATTCCTACTAACATGGGTGATTCAACGACAGAAGATCCAGCAGCAGCAGCAGATTTGGACCCCGGGGCAGTAAGCAGTACTACCATTCATCCAGAAGGTGGCCAAAATTCAAGCAGTCCCGCAGCAGATTCAAATTCAAGCTTTGCAATGAATGGCGGCCACCAGTCAAATCAAGTGATGTTATTTGGTGTTAATAACATTCCCCAGTGGTTACAGCAGCTGAGTCAGCAACTGCCCATCGGGGACCACTGGAGTTCAGAAGTAGGTACTCTTCACGGCATGAGTTACCCCTTTTTCCTAAAGTGCACCAACAGTTCTCGTGTCTTTATTTTGCATTGCTGTCACAAATCTAGTAGTGTGATTTATTACGAATTTGGTGATCTCTTTATATCCATCCCTGGATCGCCAATAGCGCTCTGAAACCAATCATTCACCCCTGTTGACCACTTGCGCTTGTTGCTTTGTTGTCCAACGTGCACAGTGCACAACATGCATACCAGCCAACTCCATGGTAAGGTGCTTCACGTCGGTCGCGACCGTCACAAACGAGGTGAAGCAGCTTAGCAAGGAGTTGGCTGGTATGCATGTCATGCACTGTGTGCATTGGATAGAATGTTCAGTCTGGAGGAGGCCTTCAGGTTCACTTCGAAGTCCCTGTCCTATCTTTCTATCGCCATACAACTTGTCTACTTTCTTTTTCAGGTGGGCCAGCCCATAAGGGCCCACTTCAACGAGGAAAAAGACCAGTTAAAAAGACAAAACGGGCCTAACATCCACACAGGCACTCAGGCTCACCACATCGCACGCGGCGAGCAGTCGTCTGAATTGAACTGAGTGTATGTGCCTTCATTGAATGTAACCATACCTTCAAAAAAAACCCTAAAAAGGTAATTTCAAATTTTTAATTTCTTTTTAATCATCTCTGCTTCTGTAGTCCGACTACTGCTGTCTTGATGTACATGCAGCCAATGCAACACTGTACTATCAATTCCTTCCCTCAACCGAACAACTCCTTGCTGCTGCCGCTGCTGCCGCTGCCGCTGCTGCTGCTGTTTGCAGTTGACTGAAAGGCAGCCCCTGTTTGACACTGCCATCATCAACCTCTACCAGCCAGGGGATGGCATCACACCACATGTCGACCTGATGAGATTTAGTGACGGCATTGCAATCATATCGCTCGGAGATCCAGCCATCATGGAGTTCACACCTCAACAAACACCAGCAGCAGTAGCGGCAGCAGCAGCAGCGGAAGAGGCAGTGGTATGCAATATGCAGCAGTGTGAATGTGCGTGCTGCTGCTGCCGCTTGCATCCATCAGAATTAGGGGAAAGAGTTCCCGAGCCACAGCAGCAGCAGCAGCAGCAGCAGCAGAGTGTTGCATTAGAGCAGGGTGATAAAGGCCGGCCAGCCCTGCAATGCCCAAGTATGTGCTGCTGCTGCCATCAAGACCAGTGTAACAATGATACAACCAGGGATGGTACTGGGCCCACAATTCAACAAAACAGCGGCAGCAAGCCTATGATCACCTCACAAGAAGGCAAGCTGCAACTGCTAGGGGGTCGGCAGCAGCAGCAACAGCAGCAGCAGCAGCAGCAGCAGCAGCGGCAGCAGCTGTTGCTGCGAGGTGGAGATCTGCTTCTGCTGTCTGGTGAAGCTAGATATCACTGGCTGCATGGCATAGGGCCTGTCAAGGAAGAGGTACTGCTGTGTGCCAAGTGCTCAGCAGCCCAGTCAGCAGCAGCAGCAGCAGATGTGGACAGCAGAGGGCAGACCAGTCATGCAGGTACATGCTGTACATTGGTCAGCAGTGATCCATGCAGGGAGTGTTTGCGTGTTGTGAGGGGCAGGCGTGTGTCTATCACACTACGGAAACTGGATCCCACGCAAGAGGTTTTGAAAACCAAGTAATAATCAATCGTAAGAGTATACACATGACAACCTTCGCCATCAGAGGAATATCCGCTCAGCAGCTGACGGTGGTCGACCACGACGTCGCAATGCCGGCCCATTGAGCTCAGCCAGCCAGCAGTGACATCAACCAGTTAATGACGCAACCTGTCTGATCAGCCTTATCCACAGCTCGCAGCTGTGGAGGCCAACAGTCGGACTCCATAGCTCATCATGAGCTGATGGCATCAGGCCTGAAAGCCCTCCGAGGCTGAGTCAGCTGCAGTGCAGACTGTAAACACCAAAAGTCCTTTCAAGATTTGGTTATCACCAAAAGGATGACATGACGCTGCTTCAAGACTTGTTGCTCCCTAGTAGTATTGCTGGCTTCCAAGACTGCTCAGAAGTTCAAACTCACTCATCATCATGACGCCGTCATGACAGTGGCACACCGCAGCAGTGCTGCCAGCGGCTGTGTAATTGATGCCATTACTACTAAGTAAGTTACTTAATAGTAATTATCTAAGGCACCATGTCACTGCCACTGAGTTGCCTTGCTCATCGTGAAGCGCATAAGCTGCCCATCACGGCAAACCGCCGCATGCGCATACAAAAGCATTAGGACCCCACTGGCAGTTTGCCACATGGTGTTTTTCTGCTTTTAAAGAGTGGCGCTGTTGAAGGGCCCTGTGGCAGATTGCATGCAATACTGCATGGCTTGCGCAAGCCAATCCAAGTTGCATGTCCATGTGTACACAACCATCTTTGACACAACACACCTTGCTGCAAGAATAAACTTTGAGATGATCTCAGCTGGTGCTGGCAGGGCACCTTGGTCAGAACATATTAGTCCCTGCACAATATGTATATACACCAATTGATCAATAACATATGCTACACTGGCCAGCAGCACTGCCAGCCTGACAGCCTTGATATGATATCATATATGATGTTATCCGGCTGCTCATAGCAGTGCTAGCCTGGCAGTGTTGAACAACAGTCGACTGTATACACGACGCAGTCGACAGAGTGGCGGCCACTCAGCATATATAGGCTGGCAGTGCCACCAGTGAGTGGCATTTGGAACGCTACAGACGTCGCCGCCGTCCTGTAGTACATTGAATGCATACATGCAGTGTACCATCGGCAGGCCCTGCAGCCCTGCGCCGGTAGATGATAACTGGTAACACTACCAGCAACTTATTCTGACTGAACTTCAGTCGGACTGGATTCCAACAGCCAGGCTACTGGTTGGCTGGACACAGCACATCTAGAATCGGACCAGGGTCATCCCGCGTGATACATCAAATCCGCAATCGAACACAATTCTGGCAGGCTGAATGACAGCCTTTCAGCCTGAGTGAAGCAGGCTGTGTTGCTGTGGTGTGGAAGCCGAGGTCAAAACTCAACCCAGCCAGGCGATCCAATACGTCATCCTCAGCTGCTCCAGATGGCGTTGTTGGCACTGCCATTGCGGATGCACTGCCAGTGGGTTGGGCAGGGGTGTCCACAGGGGTGACTGTACTCATAGGCAAAGTCAAGTAAAACATCAGCAGCACAAACAACATTTTCTGAGTATTCAAAACCATCGGCCGGGTAACGATTTAAGCCTTCAACTTGAGGTGGCGGTGGTTGCAACGCCTGCCATACGCTCAGCCAGCAACTGCAGTGGTCACGGCCGGTGAGCTGGCTGCTGAAACCTTTGGGTGAGTCACTGACTGGGCCAGTGCATCAGGCTGGCAGCAGCTGCTGCTGTCTATCCCTGTACGTACAGGTATACCTGTCATTACTGCTGCGGCAGCAGTGGTGACAGGTACAGGGACATCGGTACTACGTAGTACGGTATACCGTAAAGGCTTCGTGCACCCGAGCAGAAGGTCTGCTACTAGCAGATAAAGCAGTACTTTCTTGTCTTGAAGCTTCTACGTACATGTGCGGGAGTATCCGTGTTGTGCAACCTGCACGTTGTTTTCGGTTACTAGCAGGGTCGCCGACCCGCCTGACCGTCAGCACCGGCCGTCGATGCTGTGTGACAGGTAACTCCGGAGGCTCCAGATCAGCAGCTTCGAGACTGCTCGCACTGAACCCTTTTGTCAACCTGTTTGCGCCAATTCTATTTAAGAGTAATGTCACCCGAGAGCCTTCAGTTCATTTAGTTTCGAAGATTTCAGTTTCTACAAGCTGCCGAGGCCCACCACACAAGAAGCCACAAGAAACGGTTTCTTATCTCGAGGTAACCAGCTGAGATCACCAGGTGGGCGACGCTGACGCAGCCTGCTGCACATTAGCATGGCACAACACACCAAATGGCGGGTACTGTCACGGTCGAGCAAGCTCCGAGCTTGCATGGTATTGCATGCATGCCCGTGATGTGACGCCACTGGCAGCAGGCGAGGGACCGCGAAAAGTTCCAAACTTTGTTGCATGAACCTTCAAATGAAGAAGCATGATCTTGCCACTGCGTTGCGCGACCAACAGCCGGTCAGCGACATCTGTAATGCTGCAGCTGCACCGTCCGTTTATTGTGTACCACGCCAGTAGTGCTGCTTGTGAACAACAGCGCATATGCGGCACTGCGGATGGGCAGCCTGATTAAACAGCCATGCCAGATTTAGGCTAACAGAGCTATTTGAATGATATTATCCAATGGCACTATAGTAGGCCACTCAGTGGCATGTCAGTGAAAACTCTGTGCTGCTTCAAGCCAACTTGGTTGAACCTGCTGTCCATGCAGGCTGTTACAGCTGAAAACTCACCTGTGACACCGTGTCACGCCTGACATCCCTGCTGATCTGACCCTTATCATCCTACCTCAAACATGATCAAGCTGGCATCAAAGCCTCTGGTGATGTTTTGCTTACTGCTGGGCCTACTGCTGTTGACCCTGCCAGCAAGCAGCAGTGCAAGGCAGCTGAGAGCAGCAGCTGGTCAGGGCAGGCAGGGCGATGCCTGCCAGTCCGACGGTGACTGTGATCCACAATTCAGGTGCAACCAACAAAGTAAGTGAGGTGACTTGGCCTGTCCTTGACCTGCTGCCAGCGCCATGATTGCACTGCACTGCACTGCACTGCACTGCACTGCACTGCACTGCACTGCACTGCACTGCACTGAAAATGAGCCGGGAATCATTTGTCGGTATTACGGTATTCTGTACTATATTGCATTGCAGGCTGCATCCAATGCAGCATTAGGCCAATGCTTGATACCATGATTGCATGAGCAGGCCCTGCAGTGCAGTCACTGCAGAAAGGTTCTGTCAGAGATCACTGATCTGTGGCACGATCGGAATGCCCTGCCCCAGTGTAGCCCCTGTCATTACACACTCAGTGCAAGTACTAGTAGCTGAGCAAGTCTAATATGGTACGTCAGGAGGTCCATATGTTGCTGCCACCATCCTCCTGACCTCTGTTGCTGCTGTTGCAGCAGTGCTGCCAGTAGTACTGCCACTGGTGCTCCGAGGGCCTACTGATCTCATATGTGTTTGCTAGTTTCACATATGTCTGCAGACAACTCAGCTTTCTGTGCTGACATGTCCCAACTGAATCAACCCAACCCCTCAGACCAGGCCATGACATCAAATGCAGGTGCAGGTTATGGACAGTCATGCACACCTGGTGGTCAAGACTGCAATGCTCCATACAGCTGTGTGGACAATGGTGGCGGACCTAGTTGTCAGTGAAAGAAACTTTCAGGAGGCTCTCAAAGTGACCGGTGGCTAACTTCGACATGGTCGTCATTTGAAACCAAGTGACCACCGGTGACCACTGGCAGTGCCGTGAATCATTCCCAAGTTGGGACCAGATGAAGCACGATGCTTCACAGAAGCAACCTCACTGGCAACCTCTCCGGCTGAGGTTCACAATGACCCTCAATCGCGTTGCAGTGCAAGATTTTCACTCAATGGCATCATGGCATCATAACGCACGGTTCAGTTATACCAGATGGGCAGGGAACTTTGGGCTGGGCCTTTGATTTGACAATTTATGCAGTCAAGTGCCGTTCTACAGCACTATGCAAAACATACTATGCATACTATGCATAGTACGTAGTCAGCAGTACGCTCACATGACTGAGTTGACTTGATGGGCTGTCCGTCCGCCAGTCACTGGCCTTCGTTCGATAGTGCTCATTTTGAGAGCCATTCCTCTAGGGCGCGGCAGGGATGAACAAAACATGCTGCATGACTGACGTAAAATAAATTGAAAGAGGCGGCATCAACTGCCCTTTTGCAGATCAAGCTGTTTTAAATGCATCTTTGCGGCAGAAACTTCCAGCACTTCTGGTCACCTCAGTGAGGTGGCGGCTGTGACACTGGCTGATTCAGAATAAACAGGCTGGTCACTGACCATGGCATGGTCTTACCAAGACTTAAGTCTAATAAGCTTATGGCATGAGTATAATAAGAGTCTCCTCATCCAGGCTTGAAGTTGCCGCCTTTTGGTGCAGCACTCTCATCATAATCTCGCCTACTGTGTCTGAGTTCATTACAATTTTGACAATCCGATCACTGGCAGTTGTCTGGTGAAAACCCCCATTTCCATTGCTGAACATCATGCCATGTCACTGTCAGTGCTTGCCATGTTTTCCCCTGTTGCATGCCTTGAGAAATATAAATGAATAGCAGCAAATGGCTGACTGGAAAGAAGGCTTCTGTTTGATGATTCGTGAGCCGTTTTACCTGATGGATCATCCATCTGGTGCTAGTACACCATGTGCGGCGCCTCTGCCAACGTGGCAACTAATCACTTGGCAACTGATCAATCAAGAGTGTGACTCACGATGTGTCTTTCTTCCTCCTACAAACTGGGCTATGACTTGAAAACATATGTGTTCCCTGAGAGAAGTTGTATTCAAGGTGCGTATGGTGCAACTGCAAAGGGCTATCGAGCCAGATGTTCACTTGTACAGACAAGACATCAATGATTGCAGCAGGCAGTACAACTGCTTCTGTTGCAGCTGATGATACGCACCCTGGTTATGCAGCCGTATGAAGCGGCGCATTAATCATGCTGCTGGTTTAGCTTGATTGTCTGTAATCAAGAAATCCTGCCTCGAGTCAAAGACAGAAATATGCGCGCGCGTTGCCACGGTCAAGTCTGTCTTATACAAGACCAAACGGCTGAGAGTGGTGACACTGTTGATCTGATCTGCCTTGAAAGGGAGATTGGCGAGGATCAGGGGCGTGACGCGTTGTTTGGGTTTCACAGCTGAGGCAGTCACCGGTATGCCACGACAGCAACCACCGCATGCATAACCAGTGGCCAGTATGTACCGATTTGGTCTTGGAAGAAATGGTTGTCCTGGATACAATGTACCAGTCTGTAAGAACTTTGAACAGGTGACCTTTGCGGCCATTTCTCCCGAGTCGCAGGCATCGTCAGTGAACTTGCCCTGTTCTCTCTGCAGGAGAGTGTGCACTGCAATAAAATACCATTGATGGTTGATTTAGTATGTTTTGTAATGGCTTAACCGACTGCTGGTGCTTTGCAATGCCCTGAAAGCATCTTCTCGTGCTCTTTGGGGTGATAGACCAAACTGGGTCTGCATCCAAGCCTGAGACGTTCTGAAAGTACAATACCCCATTGTACCGTCACTTATTTTCAACTATGTCGCGCACAAATGCACCTAGCTCGCCGAGCCGGCAGGAGGGCCCCAGCAGAAGCAGAAGCATCATGCCTACTGCAGTCTCAGCAGCAACTGCAAGTAAGAGCTCGAGTATGACTAGAGAACCGCAGACGTCAACCCAGCAACTTAAAGAGCATGAGCAGCAGCACGTGCAGGGCTCAAGCAACATAGACAGAGCCCCACTGTATGCACGGACCGTGTCTGATCCAGCAGAACAGCAGCAAGCCCAAAATAGCAGCAGTAGAAGTGGTGCTGATGCTGTTGATGACACAAGCACCGGCGCACCTCACAATCAGCAAGGGAGCAATGCCGTCGATATTGATCAGGCACGTGTCACTTCCAAAAAGCCAAACACCAGCAGCAGCAGTAGCAGCAGCAGCAGTAGACCAGTTTTATACCATGAAGCAACTGCTGGTGATTACCCTACCTCTGCAATAGGGACCAACAGCAGCAGCAGCAGCAGCAGCAGCAGCAGCAGCAGCAGCAGCGGGCACAATCCGAACTCCTACTCATCAA
Organism: Coelastrella sp. MACC-549; assembly: GCA_018290735.1. NCBI lineage: Eukaryota > Viridiplantae > Chlorophyta > Chlorophyceae > Sphaeropleales > Scenedesmaceae > Coelastrella > Coelastrella sp. MACC-549. The sequence goes on along the minus strand of JABEVS010000221.1, from coordinate 30,084 downwards.
CCAGCCCCCAGCAGCAGCAGCAGCAGGGCACAGCAAGCAATGAAGTAGCAATAGATGACATCAACTTCACAAACTTTGTGCAGCATGAAAATGCAACCCAGCAGCAGCAGCAGCAACAGCAGCAGAGCAGTAGGAGTCTTATACCCTCAGCAGCAAAGCAGCAGCAGCAGCAGGTGTCGAGGCATTTAGGGCGGCCGGTAGGGGGTGGTATGCCTGATTTCCCTTCGGGGCAGCTGGATCTGGTAAAGCAGCTGAATCTTGATGGAATATTCCTCGAACATAGGGTGAGAATTGAGGTAGAAATGTCGTGGATTCATCCATCTGTGCATCAGGGCTTGCTTGATTTCATGCATTTAAAGGTTCATAATATATACTTGAGATATGTACAACAAAATAGAATGCGTTGATTACACTCGTGCAGACACTTGGAGTAGTCATTCTGGATGAATTGAGGAACACTTGATTAATTAATATTTTAATATTTTAATATTTTAATATTTTCAATGCTCCTGTCAAAGCGCAAGGATTGGTATGATTGCTGAAAACTTGTGATTGCAGGCGAGTGTGACTCATGATGTAGATGGACCAGACCACCAGCAGCAGCAGCAGCAGCAGCAGCAGCAGCAGCAGCTGCTGCAGCAGCAGCAGCAAGGGCCTGAAACACTCACAGCTGCTTTATCAACTCCAGCTAGCACCAGACATGCCAGCAGCAGGAGCAGCAGCAGCAGGAAACACAAGCAACAGCAGCAGCAGCAGCAGCAGCCGAAGCTGAAGTATTCTGAACCGCGGCCGCATCCCTTGTACCTTAAACCCCAGCATGTGAAGACACACTTCAAGACCACCACGAGTGATGGCTGGAAGCTCCATCTGATCAGGTAAAATTAAAGAACACGCATGTTGTAGCTTGTGAACTCTTGGGATAAATATGGATCCAAACACAATTGTTGTCGAATGCATTCTTCTTTGAATATGATCAGATGCTGGAATCCTTGCATCCTTTGATTTGATATATACACTTTTGAATAAACTATGCTGCAACTTGTGTGAGAATAAACTATGCTGCAACTTGTGTGAAAAATGTTGTTATGGTTGGCCAACAACTTGCGATCATCAACATCATGCAGTGGAAAAGCATTGCAGGCACAACACAGTTCTGCCCCATAACATTGCTTGTCGTTGCTCAAAATCAAGGGCTGCTGCTGCTGCTGCTGCTGCTGCTGCTGCTGCTGCTGCAGGACCCAGGTCCTGAATGTTCCTCCCCGGCAGCAGCACCCCGTGATTTTGTGTCCTGGCCTCGGCAGCAGCGGTGCCTACAGCTTTGACCTGAGCCCGAATGTTTCTTTGGCGGATTATTTGGCGGAAAAGGGCTGGGATGTGTGGACCTGCGAGCTCAGAGGTGTGGCAAATAACAATAACATTGTTATAACACCCTAATATATCTATATGTATTCATCATGACAAGTATCATGAAGCTCAGCAAAGATCAAGTGCTACTTATCAAGCGCTACCTTCACAAAACACGTTCCTTGAACTATTGCAAGGATCAAATTGCTGTTACCAATCTGCTGCTGCTACCTTGATTTACTTGTTAGATCTAATTGATGTCATGTCATGTCATGTTCTTTTTAATGTTATATAACACAGGTAACGGCATGAGTGACAAGCCCAAGCTGTTCTCCCGCAGCCGCTGGTGGACAATTGATGATTATGTGGAGAAGGACGTGCCCACCATAATCAGATTTGTGCTGAAGGAAACCCATTCACAACAAGTGCACTTCCTAGGACACAGCATGGTGCGTTGATTTGATTTATTTATTTAATATTTATTTATCTATTTATTTATTTATTTAATTATTTAATTATCTATTTACTTGTCTATTGTAGGATTTATATTTCTATCTATAAACTTATTTCTTTATTTACCTGTCTGTTTGAATCTGCCAATTGTCACTGCTAATGCTGCCGCTGTGATAACTGCTGCTGCTGCTGCTGCTGCTGCAGGGTGGCATGATCCTGTGTGGTGTGATGGCCCGTGTTGACACCACCACAGCCAAGATTCGCAGCTGCATTGCTGTAGGCAGTGGATTATTCTTAGAAGGTGAGAAGTCTCACACACGGTCAAACGTGTGTAACACATTTTGTTTCGAGCTTCTGTAACACATTTTGTTTATGTTTTTCAAGTTGGCACCTACAGCGAGAACTTTCTGAGCCCAGTCAAGCATACCAAAACTGATTAGTATACATGCATAAGGGTTTGTATCTTTTGCTATTACAATCTGCATCATATTATTATTGTTTTGCTGTCATCACTGCCTTGCTCACTGAGCCGCTGCCGCTGCTGCTGCTGTCTCAGATTCCTGGTGGCGTCTCTTTGAGCGTTTCAAATTCGCGAGTCACGCATTCTGGATCATGCCGTCTGGCACACTGCTCAGAAATTATGCCAGACTGATGTTTGGGCCATGGGCTATTCCATACATCGACATGCTGTACTTCTGGCCAACAAATGTGGACCCACAGGCAAGTCACTGAGTTTCTATGACAATAGTTCTGAGAGAGTCTAACAGTCAAAGTCATAAAAACAACAACAGGAAGTAGAATAAGAGTAAAGGTGATAGAGAGAGTAATTCTGAGGACTGTGTACAAGGCACATGCCCACTGTGCTAGCATTTTTTTTGCTGCATCTACAGCTATCACATGCCTCCATATGCTTTCTTTCTCATTAATTGCAATCTAATAATGAATCATTTGACGGATTAACAGACGTAAATACATTCAAGCACTGATACTGTGTCTTTTTATCTGTTATTATTTATTTACTCTCATGTGTTATTCAGGTTGGCAGGGCCATGATGCGCAGAAACTTCAGCAACATCAGTGTGGGAGTCATCCAGCAGGTGAGACAAGTTACAAAGTATACATCAAAGTATATAGTATACAAAATGAACTGAATCAAACTATGTATATAGAATATGTAAGTGTGGGAATCATCAGCAGGTGAGACAAGTACAAGATATATAGTACACAAAATTATCGCAAAACCATTGTTGAAAACTGGTGGTATTCTCACGTAATGTTGACTGCAATTTGTAAATTGAATGTAAATACACGAAACATCTGCTTTGTCCTATGTGTGTATTCATCCAGCAGCTCATCAATCGCTGCAACAACCAGAAATCAATCCAGCTTGAGGACTTGGGCACATCTGTTTGCTTATACAACACACTGCTGCCGTCTCCCCTGCTGCTGCTGCTGCTTGCGATTGTGTTTGTAATATGTTATACCGCCTGATCAGATCTCCAGTGCTTTCCAGCCCAAGGGTCTGTTATCAGCTGACAAGAGGATGGTGTACGCCGACCCTGTGAGGCTGAGCAAGGTGTCAGCACCTGCACTGTTCATGGTGGGAGATCGAGACAGGATGTGTCCAGCAGAAGGAGCAAGAAAAACATGGCAGGTGTGGAAGTAACTTACAGACTTATGCTCCACTTGAAATGTATTCTCTGCTTTTACGTCTGAGTTTTTATCAATTTATCAGACTTGTAGAAAATATTTTATATGTAAAAGTCTAGATACTAAGGTATTTTTCAATAAATATCTATATGCATTCTATCTGTACTTCATGCACTGGGCATCTGTACTTCATTCACTGGGCAGACTCAAGGTTCAGGGCCATTGTCAAAACTGCTATTGCTGCAAACATATCACCTCTGCCACCATCAATTATTTCTCTTGATGGCTGATGGAACTGTTTACCATGAGTAAAACATCTAGATGAGTAGAATTTGTTGTTTTGTTTATGATATGAGTGTGGATCAAACATATGCGATCAAGCAAGCCTGCAGTAGCATCACAGGCACGAACTAAGCAGGGCTCTAACTCACGCCCAACAGCAGTCTGCAAACAAGCGGGATGGCTTGTGAGACACGTGTTTCGGTGGTTGCCAGCCACCATCATCAGTCACAACACCCGAAGACACTACACAACCTGCCATATTTCGCATATATACCGCTATATGACGGACCCTTGTATGACGGACCGCTATATGACGGACCGCTATATGACGGGCCACTATATGACGGACCGCTATATGACCGCTATATGACCGCTATATGACCGCTATATGACCGCTATATGACGGACCCCTGCCTTTGAATGTTGATTTCAATGTTTTTCAAAGGAGACAGAAAAAAACAAAATTTGAGTGTTGCATATGTGTGTTTGTGCTGTGCGTGATTTGCCTGTTGCAGATGTTTGGGTGCGCTCAGAAGCGGTTTGTGTGCCTGGGCCCTGCTGCTGGCTTCTCAGATCATTATGGTGAGCAGCTACAACATGTTTGTTACATTGTCATTGTCATGTTTGTTACATTGTCATTCTTACTTCTCTTTGCATAACAGTAAACTTGCTATGCTATCAGCCTTCTCAGCAAGTACAGTAGTCTACTAGCCTTATATTATAAATTCTTTGCATGGCCATAACCACAGGTGCCACTGCCAGTGCCATGACGCTGCCAAAAAGATAACTCCACATGCATGAGAATACTTGGATGCAGAAGACTGATAATCAGGCTTGCTTTTTGCCACCAAGCAGCAAAGTAACAGCAATCCTAGCAAGCACACACATTGAAGAAAATTTGCTCCAGCACTGTTGAGCACTGTCGGTGCTAATAAGGTACCATGAGAGTGCAATGCTGATTGCTGCTGCCGCCGCCGCCGCTGCTGCTGCTGCTGCTGTCACTGCTGCTGCTGCTGCTGCCATGCAGGTCACTTTGACATCCTGATGGGCAAGCGAGTTGAGCGCGAGGTGTTCCCCATACTTCACAACTTCCTGCTGCAGCATGATGCACCACTCCCGAAGCCTCGCCTGTGAACATGCATACGCAAAAATATACACAAAAATATACGCAAAAAAAGAACCCCGGGGTCCCTGGAAATCTGTCTGCGGATATGCATCTGCAGACCTATATATCTGCCTTTCTTGTGTATATAGACCTATATGTATGTATATATGGATAGCTGTTTCCCTCACACATATATAGCATCATTGTATTCTGGAGCAAGGGACTCGTTGAGCTGTCAATACTCTGATCATCTGGAGTGTCACGCTCTACTAAACGTCTCGAGTGTGGCAGTGGGAAACAAATACTCACTAGTATGAGTGGTGTGCTGGTCATGAGCCGCTAGGGGTGTCAGGACATAACACCTGTTGAGGGATTCAGTGTCGTTTAAATATTTTCTGTATCTGTCCTGGGTTTTTGGGCTAAAAAGGGGGTCTCCATTTTAATCTTATGTACCTTTATATCTTTTTAGTATGGATGATGCATAAGCTGCCAGACTTATTCATGCAGGAGTGCAATTGTGCCATTACGTCCATGCATTGTCAAATGAGTAAAGCAGTTTGATGAATGTGTATACTTTGATATGCACTTTGGCAGGAATCTACCGGTTAGCATGGGGCATACCCCTCCTGAGCAGGAGACTTGTGGTGTAGGATTCATACCTCAGTGACAGATCTGCCGTCTACTCTACAGCACTGCAGCCTGGTGCATCTCACTCCTACATATATATCATTCCAATTCTAGAAGGGGAGATTTGGGGAGATTTGCAGGAAACTGAAATGTGCCACTCTGCGGTGCTGTAGTACTACGCAGTAGACTGGGTAGTATAGCTGGGTAGCTGGTTGGTCTGTGCTTGTGGCAGCACTTGTTGCAGCAGCATACTGCACATCTTTTGACCCAGCTAGGTCAGCATAATATGTTGCAGCAGCAGATCCTCATGCGGCACTCAGTGTATACAGACACATGCCCGGGTATTTCTGATACTGATGCACGTATGGCAGCTGCGATGCTGTCCAGATGTTTTGTAACACCAATCGAATGCATCATACGTGGTAGAAGAAAATTCGATTAGCGGTCATGCAGCAGGTTAATATGCAATGGCGACTGTGCCGACATACGATGTGAACGCAGTATCATATCAAGCGGGCAACTTCGAGGCCGATGGCAGTAAATGCTATGTCTGATGGTATCAACTATTATTATATCAAATGGGCACCATACCAGTGGTTGCACAATTTGAGCAAGCATGAGCAGTACTGGTATTGTTGCAGCATATCGTGCCAGCAACGGTTGCCAGGATGTAAGGACGATGCAGATTCAACCGTTGGCTCTCTAACTTCAATGCCACGGCAGCATGCACTACTACTACGTTGGCGGACCCTGTCCGAAGGATCTGGTCAGGTACGTGTCCGTGCCAAGATCATGGAACGGTCCGGTGCGGTATCAGGAGGACACGACCGCCGCAGGACTCAAACGAGAGCGTATAACATCAGCGCCAGTACCAGCTCACCGCACGACCAAAAAGCGTGCGTTTTGCGAAGTACTCGGGCCGACCTCTTCTGCCCCAAGGGCGTACCCTTTCCCTTCTCTCGGAGGCGGGGAGGACAATACCATCCCTATAGCGAGCGTGAAGACGTTGAGAAATCTAGTTGCATGCGCGTCTCTCGAGGGAGTTCCACCAGCATGCGCCGGTCCGGCAATGTAGGCTGCATTGCAACTTTCGTGAATGACTCATCCATCCCATCCTCGAAGGGCCGCCGGGCTGGTAGGTCAGGCCCGGGCGGGTATATAGTATACTTCCGCTCAGCTGTCAGGTTACTGACAAAGAATCATCTTCATCGACACAAAGCGACACACCGTGACTGTGTGAGGCTGAGTGCACTCAGCCACATGGCACATTTCAAATGTGGCACGCAATATGCTGGTGGCAGAATACACTGGGCCTGTATGCAGAGTCCCTGGTTTGATGTGCCAGCTGAGCTGCCCCTTCTGTAATCGTGCTTGTACAACATTATATCACATTGCTGTGATGACAATGTACCGTCATGCCTTTCAATATCATTTTGGGCTCTGTCACAGATGTACGGAACTGGTTATGCAAGCATGCAACATCTTCGATTATACTGTTAGTGTGGTAGTACGTCTTGTCATGCTGCACATCATGTGCAGTTCACGGGCAACCATGATGGAGGGAACCACTATGGTATTTAATCCTGCCAATTTACATGACTCACTGAGGAGAGAAACTCCCACTCCTCCACCAGCAGACGTCATATGACCTTATGGCGAGTCAGAAGACTGTTCACCCAGAGCATGCAGATTGAACATTCAGTCCGCCACAGGAATGTTAATTCTCTCTCCAATACACCTCAGGCCAATCAGATGCCTGAGACAATTCCAAATGCTTGGCAAGCAACATCTTCTCCTCACCCCCCAGCTACTGCCTAGCAGTAATTGCTGCGTTATCACCAATGATTAGTTTCAAATACTGCATCACCGCAGAATGCAATCGGTCAACAAGTCAAGAAGCCCTGCACACGTCTTCAAGGAGAACATTACCCCTCTTACTGGCATTCTCCTGCTGATTCCCATGAACAAGTTACCAACTTGCCACCAGCCTTACCAAAACACTTTACAACAGAACTGCTGAAATTCCAAGTGCGGCCTGCATACTATGCACAATTGATTTGTGCACATTTCATTCATTTGGCAATAATAGTGGCATACCATGTAATCATTATGGCATAATATGATACCAAAATTAGTACCGCCTCTTGGGGCTTTGCAGCAGGTTCACTGAGCCCAGCAGAGCTGCAGCAGCCCAGGTACCAAGCACCACAGGCATCAGTGGTCCTGCAGTGTCAGCACTACCCCAGCGTGGCAGCAGCACCAGCCAGTGGCCAACTCCAGCTGTCAGCAGGGCAATGTTCATCAGCTTGTAGCGAACATCGGACAGCTCGTTTTCAGCAGCACCGTCCTGAGTAGTAAACAAGCACAAACATACTATGATGTTAGTAACAGCAGCAGCAGCAGCAGTGTTAGCATCTCAAGAACAATACTATTCTCCTTGCCAAGGGGAATAATGGCATTATCCAGAGATTGGAATTGAAGTCACACAGGAATTCAGAGTGACATAGCATGTGTGACACAACCATGATCATGTCAACTAACATTTAAATTTCTGCATTGTGTATATCTCAACGCTTGCCGAATCCTTATTATTATATTACGATGTTTATAATTATATTATTTTGCAACCTTTTTAGTTGAAAAAAATATACTGTATATGCGTCAAAGAAATAACTTATGAAGACAAAATAAGGAGCCCCACCTTGCACTGATAGGCCAGAGGCCCAGTGATCATAGACACTCCAGCACCAATCAGCTGCCACAGCACCACTGCCTCAGGCCCAGCATTACCAGCAGATGAGCCAAACACACCGACTAGTGTGGGATATGGCAGCACGAGATATCCAATACCAGCAGCCAGCAAGGAGGCTGACAGCACAGCATAGCCGACTGAGTTGGGCCCGTCCACGTTTGAGAATGTGTTGGCGGCGTCCTTCAACCAGCTCTGAACAAAGGGAAGGGAGAGAGCAGCATTCACAGGGGGCGGGGCCTGCAGAGTTAGTAGAATTATTAATAATATATTAATAATTATTATCTATTATATATGCTATATATTATAATGAAAAGGTTGGACCTGGTATATTCATGAAACAGAAGAAGTAATAGGACAGTACAGTAGCATTGGAAAATAAACTTGTTGTTTCATCTTCCAGAACCTCTGGTACGATGGTTATAAAAACCATGGCATCAATGGTTTTGGAAGATAAAGTAACAGTTTTTTTGTCCAATGCAATATTGTGTTGTCCTGCTCTTGTTTCCCAACGCATATCAGGTCCAATTTCTTATTTCTTGATGATGCGATCATGCTGATTATAGCATACAACTGCTACTGGGCTGAGCGAAAGAGTCTATGCCTAAGAGTCCATGTCTGTCTGTCCACAGCAGACATGAGCACTGATGCAGCTGACACTCTGGGGCTGTCCCAGCTACACCATACCTCATCCTCAAAGCACTAGCTGAAGTTTGACTTCAGCAGTGACTGCAGTGCTCTAGTGGTGAAAATACACCCAAGTTGGCACACCAGGTGACGCTGCAAATAACCATTTTTAAATTCTATCAGTATTATCACTGGATAATGTTTGAAACATTAAACACTGTCGTAAGTTGCAATGATTGATTTTATTATCCAATATATTATCACATCCCATCCTACCTTGGCATCTGCTACTGGGCTGTATCCCTCTGGACTATTCTTGGCATAGTTCACTCCCGCCACGTACAGCTGGATGAGCACTCCAAGTCCCAGAACACCCACACCAGAAACATTGAGCACATTGGTGCCCAGCTCACCGCCCAAGATGCTGCGAGACAAGGGGGTGAGGCACAGACCCTGTGCATTGGAGCAGCAGCAGCAGCAGCGGCAGCAGCAGCAGCAGCGGCAGCGGCAGCAGCAGCAGCAGCAGCAGCAGCGGCGGTGGCAGCAGCAGGGCGGCAGATTGAGTGCACTGCAACTGAGAGGGTCTGCAAGCAATGCAATGCTACACAATGAGAATAGAAAAAGCAGACTTCAGCAGCTGGAGACAAGGGCAGATTACGCAGATACCAACGGCTCAGCACCTGTCATTGGCAGCTCTGAGTGTCCTGAGAAAAGGAGTCCTTTGAAAGTGACACGAAGTACTCACCAGCAGTGAGAGCTGTGCCACGCTGAATGTTGACAGGCCTGCGTTCAGGCGCTTGTGCAGGGTTGAGTCCAAATCTTGCTCAATGGCACCATTCTGCAACAGGTGCAAATAGACAGCAGCAGCAGCAGCAGCAGCAGCAGCAGCAGCAGCCTTGAAGGATCTGTAATCAGTGTGCCTGACCTGGAGTGTGCTGGCTGTGCACTTTATTTTTGTTAACGCTCTGTTTTTTGTTCCTTGGGGGAAACACATCTATGAGCAGTTCTCGCCTATGGGACAAACCCACGCCACATTTCACGGTACTGAGCAGCAGCTATGCTGCCACATCAGCAAGGCCAGCCGCATTGCAATCGAGTTACAAATCTGGTGACTGTCTTTTGTGAAGGCAGCCACTGTGGGCTGCCACAAGATGCTCCAGAGCAGATGTTGGTTCCAGTGTAAATGAAAATAGCATGGCAAACTGCTTGATAATCCATCATGACCACACCTTATCTAGGGCAAACATGTGGTTACTCACACTCTGTACGTAGTTTGTCACAGCCACTGCTGAGTACCCCAGGGACAGGAGACGCATCAGAGGCAGTACCAGTCCAAGTGTTGAGCTGGTCAGGTAGGCAGGATTGATCAGCAGGGCAGCAGCCTGCAGGACACCAGCAGCAGCAGCAGCAGCAGCAGCAGCAGCAGCAGCAGCAGCAGCAGATGATGATGATGATGATGATGGTGGTGGGGATGAAAATGACTATGTTGATGATGGTAAACGGCTTTGAGCTGCTTGCACCGCCAATGCATCATCAGGCATGTTGGGAAAGTAATCCATAGAACAGATACTATCATTCATAATGTCCACAGGAGGGTTTGAACCCGAGCCTGTAGTAGTGGCAAAGCAAGATGACTCATGAGTGACTCACCGCCAGTGGGTATGAAGCTGTCCGGCCAACAGGGCCAGCACCAGTGTTTCAGCCAGGTAGGCAGTGAGGATTTCCCCCATGTTTCTGATATTATTCTATGACATATCTGTTTTCTGTTTTTTGACATTTTATTTGGGCACAATTGATAAAGTCTGTAAGTCTAAAATTTTATTATTTTAGTCTACAATTTTTGTTATTTCAGTCTAAAATTTGATTATTTTAGTCTAAAACTTTATTTTCAAAGAACAATAGATAACAAAAACAAGAACATAGCATAAAAACAATAAACTCACCGCCAGTGGGTATGAAGCTGTGTAGCCGGCGAAGAGGGCCAGCACCAATGTGTTTGCCAGGTAGGCAGTGGGGCTCTCCTCCTCGGCAAGGCGCTCAAGTGACTCACGCTGACGAGGGTCACTGATACCTGTCATGTAACAAAGTTATGTTGTTACAGCCAGGAGTGTTAGTAACACAGTAACACAGCAAATGGGGAAATGACAGGAGGATGACACGGATGATTTCTCCATTGTATGGGCAAGTAACAAATGCCAGGCTGTACAGTAGCACTAGCACGTATTAACACACATCTGTAGAGGATCATTTCTTGCTCATCAGGTGATCACTAGACTAAAGATCATAGCAAGCTGGAGCTGATGCCGGGACTGAATTGAAGGGGTTTTGACATTTTGAGAAATTGCATTATATCCCCCCCTATCGACAAAGTTTTGTCGATAGGGGGGTATAGGGGGTGTGTGTAACCTGCAACCATACAGTTAGAGAGCTGACTGTATGATTGCGTAAATCACACTTTGTCAATAGGGGAGATATAATGCAATCACTCAAAATGTCAAATCCCCTCCAATTCCATCTGGTCTCGGCACCAACTCCAGCTTGCTATAATTTCTAGTCTAGTGGTCACCTGATTTGTACAGGATCATGGTCTTGCTACATGCATGCAGGAGTCTTTTTAATGTGTGCTGACGTGAATTGTCTTCTACTCCTCATGATGATCTGGGCGCTAGGCTCCAGGTCAGCTCAACATTCGTCTACTGGCAGTGATGTGCAGCAGTGCAGTGCTCAACCTGCTCATTCTGTAGTGCTGCTCATTCAGGTTTATAATTCTAACACAGTATGATAAGCATCGCAAATGCTATGGCTGCAAAGTACTGATTATTATTATTATGATAAGCATCGCAGCAGGTCACTTACGGTCCTTGATGCGCTGCTGACCCCTTTGCAGGGCCTGCTTGGTGGCCACACGTGCATTGTTGGTGTCACGCTGGAACTGGCGACCCTTTGACTGCAGGAAATGCAGGGAAAGGCATTGTGTAAGGGTTCGAACCTGCAATTGCCGCGAGGCCTATTATGCCATTGACAGGCATAGTGGATCCTTGTAAACAATGGACTGTGAACGTCTATATCAGCACCAGACTTTGGTTCCCTTCCAAAAGGGGTATCGGGTATTGATCTGGGATCAGTGAAATGCTGGCCCCAAAATCAGTTGCTGGCATGAGGCCTATTGTAAGGCATGTACAACAGGCCTGCTGGTATCGCGTGCAGTGAACCTGTTCAGTACTTCAGCCGAGATTGCTGTCTGCTGATTTGCAACAGCAAAGCTCGACTTGATTGGCGTGAAGGTGGAATGAGAGTCGAAACTGCTATATTGCAGAAAATATCGTGTACGCCAGCATCTGCAGGTCGCTGTGCAGCTACTGTACAGTACTGCTGCAAGCGAAATATGAGCTGCTGCAGCGCACCTTGGCCTCCTGTGTAACCTCGGCCTGGCGACCGCGAGTTCCCTTTCTGCCGAAGCGATCCTGATCTTCTCTGTAGGCTGTAACCCGCAGGCTCTTTCGCGACAGAGCTGGCAGACCAGCCACTGTACGGCTGGATTTGCTGGCCTGCGCAACATTGGTGATGCAGTACAGCGACTTGATACAGCTTGATGAAGTTATGAAAGCAATATGCTGCTTACTTTTGGGTAAATGCATGATGCTAGGGTTGGCAACGCAATGATCAAGCATGTCGAACAGTTGCTGCAGGTAGCGCAGACGATTTATGAGAATCATGCAGAGTTGCGCTGGCCTTGATGTACTTGACAATAAAATAAAGCTGATCGACTCAGGCAATGTGCCATTACCCACCACTGCTGGCCTCTGCACACGGTTGGCAAGAGCGAACATCTTCACTGATCAAACGTAAGCAAGAGCTGCGACGGATCAACTTGGCACTACTTCAGGTGTTTGGATGGCAATCCAAATGGTTCTAACCTGTACGAAACATTTATATCAGATGCATGTTGGCGTTCCGCCAGTAGTTGAACGGCACGTCAGGCGTAGTCATGCTCTCGCCAGTGCTGGCGCCAGTGACGTGCACGGCTAGATATGCTACCGGAGATACCGCGACACAAGTAGACACAACCTGGGTATATTACAGTCCGTGAGCTATCAGTTGCATGCAGTCAGTGCTGGACGAAAGCATGCTTTGCGCAAAGTACGATAAGCCACCGCAGCTGCAGTAGCTGCTGCTAGTACGAACATCTGCTGCTTGTACCGTCAGCTGCTGGGCACAGTAAACACACTATTTCTGTTAATTGGAAGAGCTGATTGATCAAACGTGTACAATTTGCACAACGGCCTACAGTCAGTCACTGAGTTCAACTCACCGGTTGAACCGTGTACAGTACAGTACTGCATTGTTAGGTTGAATTCAGACTGTTGGAAATATACGGAAAAACAGTACTGCATTGTAGTGCGCACCTCCAACCTGGACTCATGGGCCATGCTCAGTGAGCATGGTGCCGCAAAAATGGCAGTGCCCCACTAGCATGCTGCTGCAGTACTGCAGCAACTAGTTGCGCTTAGCCTAGCCGAGGAGGCTCCTCAGGAGCATCAGTACCTGCATTCACAATGTGAAAGAGATCCGGTCCGGATGATTCCATGCAACATACACCCCCCCCACCCCCCCA
>JABEVS010000221.1:0-16622 GCA_018290735.1 Coelastrella sp. MACC-549 | reverse complement strand
AGCCGCTGTTTGTGTCGCCTCAATCGCTGCTGTTCTCCCCCCCCTTGCCAGCCCGGATTTTATTTCTCCGAGTCAAGACTGGGAGAAGTATGCAGCCCGGAAAAGCTGCTCCAAACCTCAGTCACAACCTGCGTATGCTCAGAAAGCCTCTCTCGCCCCCTTCCAGCAGAATGCGGCAGAATAAGCAGCACTGTAAAGAGTCTCATTTTCATCTTGCACCCAGCTGCTAGCTTAGATTGCAAAGGCCTGCTACCCTGTGGCACCTGGCACTTTGGCAGAATCAGCACCAACATAAAAAACCAGTCATCTGCCATCCCGCTTCTCAACACGGCTCCACAACGCTCAGACAGCCTCTCAACGCTATGAGCCCGTCACAACCCACCCCACTGTGAACAGTGCATGGTCCAGACCCGCGCGGCGCGCAAACTGCTAGCAGCTTGCCAGCTGCCTCAGCCCTGCCCAGAGCTATATGGCAGGGCAACCAGACATCACCTTGATACTCACGGCAAGTGAGCCGAACCACATAAGAAAAGCTGCCAGACCATGGCCACACTACTCGGCCATGCAACCCACAGTGCAGCGATATTGAATAATGCACCTGTAGCAGATTGTCAGCTGCGGCCAGGGTCTTATCATTCAATTGCATGCCAGGAGACACAGACACAGAACCGATATTAGCGTTGAGCACCGCAAGGTGACAGTGTTGAGAGTCAGAACACGTTGGGTAAATCGTGTTGCAGCTGCCAAGGTTTTAGGGCGCAGCATGTAACGTTTGATTGCTGTCTGCCGCCTCTCTGCCGCGTGCCTCTTCACTGTCAACCCAGCGTAGCACCAGCCTCACCGGAGCCTCGAACTCCCAAATTTTTGCATTGTGAAAATGTTAGTACAATAATCGAGGCCGATCAAACTACAAGGTTGCTTGCCAACCTCAGCGCGACTTGGACATCTCTGGCGCTGCCCTTTTCTTCACTTCGGTGCTGTATCATACCAAGTTTGCTAGTGGCGTGTTACAACTTGCAGCCAGTGCGGCGAAACGGCGTTGGTCTCTACTTGCAATTGCCCCCAAGGTGAGAGCGCTGTAACCTGCGGGGCTTCAGCCAGGTTGTGATATTGTACATAAGCATGCAAAGGTGAGGTTTAAAGCCCCAATCAGTCTTCGTCGCTGCTGCATGTGTGCTTACGGATACCCTCTCCATTATGCAGTCTGCAGAAATGTCGAACGAGTTAGATCCTGAGCAGCTGCAGCTCAATAGCATTCAAAATAGATTGGATCGCCATGAGGATCGACTGGAGAAGGTCAGAAAAGCTATTGAGGCAAATGAAGCGGAGCTGGTCTCACTGCTGCAGGGGGGCTCACTGGGCCCGATTGCCGATAGTAGGATATGTACCAAGACAGCAGTGTACCAATTCTTGCAAGAGTGGTGACGGAGCAGCATTGTCTGCAGCCAACATAGCCTGCAGCGGTTGGCAGTTTGCAGGAATTGAGCATGGCCCGCTAGCACAGGCAGCTAGCCTGAGCCACAATAAGTAACAGGATGCAACAGCAGCCCTAGTTTGCAGCAGTGCAAGCAGATGCAGTGCAATCCAGCAACGACAGTGTGCTGATTGTTGCCAGCAGCCTTCACCCCAGGGCCAGTAAATGTTGCATCAGAAGTTCATTTGGTGATTGTGGCCAGGTTGTGGGCTCTTGCCATCAGTCGCTGCTGTGTGCTGACAACATGATGCCTGCAGGCGCTTTCACTGAACTGGTGGCCAACACATCGGGTGAGTCTGCCCTTGAAGCAGATGCTGAGGAGGGTATCCGATCTCGTGAGGTTGTCATTGAGAGACTCATTCAATGTGACAAGGTGCTCACTCGGGCTGCCAGGCATGGCTTTCAACTGTTGAAAGGCCCACCACGCTCTGGCAAGACTTCCTTGCTGCAGATACTGCAGAGGCTTGTCAAGGTTGGTACCAAGGGTGTAACATCGTGAGCTCTGGCAGCGTGTAGTTGGTTCCACCCCCTATGACGTTCTTATGAGGCCATAGCACTGCTTAGCATGATACAGTTTACTTGTCAGCACTGCAGTCTACAAATGCCCCAGACTGTGGGGCTCAGTAATGCTGCTCGCTCAGCCATCTGGCAGCTCCAGCTCTCCTCTAAAGTTTGGTGTTAGCAGTGTAGATAAGATATGAGATCATATTGGGGAAGAAGCCGTCATCTCTGCCCCCCCTCCCTCCCCGGCTGCTTCAACGTGGGTATGTCTTCGGCACTGCAGAGGCGCGTGTTCACGAGGTACAAAGATGCGCTGTACGTGAGTGTGGGCCATGTGCCAGAACATGTCACTTGGGAGGACTGGTTTAGCCATCAGACGGGAGGACAGAACTGGGCCCAGCTTGTTAGAGTATCAGGTACGCTTGACCCAGATAGCCCGCCAATTCCAACACGGGGGATGCTTACTTACGACACAATTTTGTAATGTCTCACACAGGTACATGGGCAAACAAGTGACTGCATTGCACTTCGTCACCAAGGCATGCATTTGAGTGTTGGCAGTCTGCATCAGCATCAATTGACATTGCAATCCCAACCAAGCTCCAAACCCCTCTGCATGCAGATGCATGCAGAATGAGACGTCAAGTCGAGGAGCAATCCCTTATTCGACATTGGAAAGGGGTGGGGTGTCTCATTAATGACCCTTGGCTTTTGCTTCTCTTTTCAGATGGTCGTGCACCTCCCTCTGAGGCCACCATGACTCTGGTGCTCATCGATGAGCTTCAGGCTATCTATGGCAGACAAGGACAGCATGCAGCTCTGTTTGGCTACCTCAAGAACCTCACAGTTGGCAATCCAGGCGGCGTGCGGATTGTGGCAGCTTGTGTGCATGGTGACATGCCAAGTGACGGACCTTTGTCTGATGCCGCAAAGCATCCCACACCGTTTGAGTATAATACCCACAATCATCTGGTAGGCCTGTTTTCAGCTGCAGATGAGGTGCCATGTTTGGCTTTGAGTCCTGAGGAGTATTCTGATCTGTGGCAAGCAACATGGGCACGCCATCCCTCTGGTGAAAAGCTGTTCTCACCCACTAACATTACCAGGAACGACATATTCAACATCGCCGCAGGCCAGGTGGGATAAGGGCTTGGGCAGTGCCTAGCTAGTGCGGCGCTGAACGGATGGCGCCCATTTGGTCATGCACCAGTGGATGGGACGGGGTGCATGCACATGCACTAAGACACATTCTATGAATACAGCAAAATGAATTGGTGCATTGCACACATGACGTTGAATAGGTCGAGCCGTTGCATCCTGTTGTTTTTTTATTTTTGTGTCACGCAAACATTGGGTCAATAGCGCTGAATCAGTGCGATGCTGCAAGCAGCTCGAGCTCTACACCTTGTGTAGAGCTCCACACCTTGTGCCTATGCATTCTGCGTGCTTTGGATTCCTCCTTGTGCAGGTTGGCATGGTCACCAGGTTATTTGACAAAATACGTGAAGGAGTACAGGATAGCAACCATTTTGGCGGGATTGAAGGCTCTGGGGATAAGGTTTATCTGTAAGTCTTTTGTAGGCCATGTTGAGTAGTTGGACCTGCTGTGATCACAGCTGTGATCCAATCATGATTGGGTTGGTCACTTTTCTTCAGATCATCATGCCAAGTAAGAGCATGTGTGCGGCATAGAAATTTTATTTAGGCAATTGCATGTGGCTGCTGTATTGTATCAGTAGAGCTGGCTAAATAATGCAAGCAAAATAGCCAAAAATGCGTGTGTTGGCCTTGCGATCTTCCAGGTCTGATTGATGACAATAGTCAGTCAGATCAGCACCATGTGGGACTGGAGTTGCTGTGTTGCCATGCAGGGAGTTGAGGAGGTCTGCTGCCATATACAAGGCACTCAAGGACGGCAGTCGCACCTTCATCCAGTCATCCTTGCAGCTTGGGAGCCCAAGAATGCGCTTGTTTGACAATCTGCTGGAGGACTTCACGGGCAATGGCTGTCTAATTTCTGACCTTGACCTTAAAGAGAAAGAAGAACTCCAGAAGCTCAAGTACAGAGGCCGTTTGAGTGTTGATGATGAGCGGTACAAGTTCTGGACGCCGCTGCACTTGGCTTATTACAGGTATGTGTTTGTGCATTAGGTCAGATACAAGAGCAGCTGGTGGTAGGGCCTTGCGATCTAGCATATGAAATGCTTATCAGCACTTGGTGGGCTCAGCCCCCACTCTCTCATTTGAGCACAGAGGTCATGCTAAGTTGGTTGTTGCAAGGTTCGATTGTATGAACTTTGCCCACCCCCAGTGATTTTGATTCTTCCATGGAAAACACGTAGGCAGTATGTTTGTGTCGCCCGCTTTCGCAATCTCTAGCCTATGTGAATCCTAGTGCACTGCCTTTTCATGAATAACTTTGACTGGGTGGAAGTGCTTGATGCCTGACAAGGGGATTCCGTGGTGGTTCTTCACTTGTGTGCCCATGTTGTAGGCACCTGGTGTATGAAGGGAGGCTACACAGCATCAGCAGTCGAAGTACGACCTTGCCAGAGTTCCTAAAGTTGGTGCTGCCCCGCATCTCATCACAACGCCTAGCAGCTACACGCAGCATTGGCATGGACGGGCGCGTCCTGGAGCGTATGCTGCAGATGGAGTTTTACCGGGCATGTCATGATGTGTTGCCCCCAGGCCATCATGCAGACCCGGATGTCGGTCAGGTGCGGTTGTACCAGCCATCTCATGGGTGGCTGATGTTGAGGTCGCCAGCATCGATGATCTGCCATCTATCAATGTGTTGCCAATTTATCTCCTGAACCCTCTCATGTCTCAAGGTGAATGTGCCTCAAGTGCTTGTCACCCGGGGTCCCATCCCCGGGTCAAATAAGCTACTCAGTTGATGGATCCAGTGTTCCATATGTCTGCTCAACCGGTTGGCCACCTTTCCATTGTTGTTTGTTTCTTTCAGGGTGTGAGCCACGCCTCAAAGCACCGACTTAGGTGCATGCTGGGTGTTTGATTAGCATCTGATCCAACTGATGCATACTTGGTGCTGCATTTTTGCAGGGGGAAGGCTGGGTTGACTTCTGGGTAAGCCCTTTAAACTGGGCTATCGAGCTGCTGCGTGATGGCATTGACATGAAGGGCCACAAAGCACGCTTTCAACCAGGCGGGAAGTACTACCTGATGCAACCAGATGCATATGCGGTGGTGGACTTCAGAGGCCCCAATGCAGCCACACAGATACGCCCTCGTACAGCTGGTTCCTATTATGTGTTCTTTGATGCTGGGTTTAAGACAGCAACCTTGATTGACGGGTCTACCCAAGTCACAATGGAAAGGCTGACATTGAGAGCCTGATCTCCTGTTTGGATGCACTCCTTCTGCTTAGCAGCTGTAGCGCCTGGTGTGGGAGATGAACAGCCTGCTGCAGCAGCTAATCAAGAGCAGCCTGTAGCACCTGATGTGTGATATGAACAGCCTGCTGCAGCAGCTAATCAAGAGCAGCCTGTAGCACCTGTTGTGGAAGAGGAACAGCCTGCTGCAGCAGCAGGTGATCCAAAGTAGCCTCTTGATGGGTGTTCACAGATTTCAGCAGGTGGTGGTGCAGGAAAGGGATGTGGCAGTGGGTCCGCAGGATGGGCAGCAGCAGCAGTAGTAGCAACAACAGAACAGCAGCAGAATGTACAAAAGCAGCAGAACAGCAGCAACAGAGTGTACAAAATCATCAACAACAGTGGCAACTTTGTGGAGATGAGCAGCAACAGTGCCGAGAACAGCAGCAGCAGTAGCAGCAGCAGTGTTGTTGCAGGCAGGAGCAACTACATGATGTTGACCATGGCAGGGAGCTTGTCCTATTTGTTTGAAAGAAGTACCCCTACAGGAGCAGCAGCGGGAGGATGAGTTTCATGGGCTGCTGCTGCTGAAGGGATCTCAGCAGGATTCAGAGGAGGAGGCCCAGCAGCAATAACAGCAGCAGCCAATGCAAATACAATCGCAAGTGCAAATGCTGCAAATGCCTCTTTTGCCACTAGCAGTGTCACTGCAAGTCCCACCCACGATTCCACAACCACCGGCAGCAGCGGCGGGGAGCAGCAGCAACAGCAGCAGGAGGAGGAGGCAGAGGGGCCATTGGATGATGATGATGCAAGAGATGGGAGAGTCTCTTGATGCATTGGATGCTGTTGCAAGCAGCAGCGGCGCAGCAGATGGGATTTACAGCGGCCAATACCGATGCCAACACCACAGCAGCAGCAGCAGCAGCAGCAGCGGGAGGGCTTAGAGTCTTACAAGAGGGTATGCAAATGAATCATGGGTACCTAGATGGAGGCAGTGACACTTTGGGGAGAGAAGAACCTGTTGTGAAAGTGTTTGATGTTGCCAAGCAGCAGTTTTTGCAACTAAAACAGCAGCAGCACCGCCTTCAGCAGTAGCAGCAGCAGCAGCAGGAAGTGAAAGAACCAGCAGCCGCTGCTGCTGCTGCTGCTGCTGCTGCTGCCACTGATGGGTAACCGCTTTTCACCTCTCAACAGGTTGGTGCTGCTTTTGATGTAGCAGGACTGCTTGCAGGACAATTGGTGGGAGGGCAGGGCAGTGTGGGCTCAGAAGGTAGACAGACACCTGGCCTGTACATCTTCCAGCAGCAGCAGCAACAAAAACAAGAGCAGCAGCAGCAGGAGCAGGTGGGTGAAGGCAGGCCGGCCGTTGAGGTGTCGGAAGGCAGTCAGGCACCTGCAGTGACTTGTGAGTAGATGTCAATACATTAGCAGCAGCAGCAACAAGGTGGTTTGGCACATGAGGTTCCCAGAGTTTGTGATGTGGTATCACAGGAGCCTGCATCAGTGGCGGCAGCAGCAACAGTAATAACCGCACCGACAGCAGCAGCAGTACACGCACCAGCAGCACCAACAGCAGCAGCAGTGGAGGAGAATTATGTTGCTGGCCTTTCAGCTGCCAAGGTGGCTCAAGTCATGCGGGTCTTGCCACCAGTGCCCTTGTTCCTTGAGATACAAACTCAACAGCCCAATAACATCCTTCAGCAGGCAGCAACTACAGCAGCAGACAATTCTGTCGCTGCTGCAGATGCTGCTGATGCTGTCGCGACATTGGACGCAGCTGCTGACATGGCTTCATTACAGCAGCAGCAGCAGCAGCAGTCCTCCCCAGCGTTGGGGGTTCGTACTGCCTCTGCACCAAAGCTGCTGCTGCTGCTGCTGCTGGCTCTGTGAATGCTGCTGCATGTCCTGGTGGTTTCAGTTTTGGGTGCAGTATGGGGTTTGGCACCCAGATGGCAATGGAGGGTTCAACAGCACTCTGCAAAACCTCAAGCAGTGTTGAGAAAGCAGCAGAAGATCTTAGGCTTTTAGGGGCTGGTGATGATGATGCACCTGTGCCACTAGCCCTTGATCATGCGGCAGCAACAGCAACAGCAGGAGGAGCAGCGGCAGCGGCAGCAAAAGATCAGCACTTAACAAACGCGACTCACGCACCTGAAGCCCTGAGCCAGCTTCTAGATCATTTAGGCCTGGCGGCAGCAGCAGCAACAGCAGCTGCGGCAGGAGCAGGAGTTGGTCGTGGCAGATCTAGAGGTCAAGGTGGGGCTGGCAGGCCTGGGGGCCGTGCTACTGCTGTTGCTGCTGCTGCTGGCAGCAGAAGTGGCAGGGGCCGAGGCAGGGGGCAACGCACTCGTGCACCTGTGGCTCAAGTTCCGTCCTTCACTGCTGCTGCTCATGGTGTTAAAGCAGGTATGGTTGTTGGAGCTGCAGAGATCCTGCATAGCCAAGCAGCAGCAGCAGCAGAAAGGAGCAGTGGTGGTGGCAAGCGCTGTAGGAGCAGTGGCAGACATTTTGCCAAAGGAGCAAAAGCATAAGTGGCAGCAGGAGCAGCACACCTACTCTGGACCTTACTGCTGCTGCTGCCGGTGGTGAGGCTGCTGCTGTCAATGCTGCTGCTGCTGGAGTTTAAAGGTCCTCACGCAGTACAGCAGGCAAGAAGCTATTGGATGATGATTATGTGAGCGGAATTTAAGTCAGTGAACGCTGTCACATAAGGAAAAGTTAAGAGATAGTCATGATGCAGCCTGCTGCTGCTGCTGCTGCCGGACCCTGAGGCAGTGCTGGGTGCTGCTGGGGTGCTAATCAATATGCAGCAGCAGCAGCAGAACCAGCAGCAGCATCAACACTTGGATTTGCAGGCAGAGCCACCAAATGCACAGCATGTTTGGTCAGCAGAGCATGCTACAGAGTGCGGTCATGCATCAGAATCAACAGCAGCAGCAGCAGCAAGAAGCGCATGGTGTAATGTCTAGCACTACGCAGCAGCACTCTCAGCAGCAGCAGCAGCAGCATTTGATGAGTGCGAAGAATCAGCTCAGCACACTGTGTGCGGCGCCATGGCAGCAGCAGCAGCAGCAGGGGATGCCAGGCACCTGCGGGTGGCGAAAGATTGTGACAAAAGTCACTTTGAAGTGAAGCCCGCCAAGTGGCGGGCCAATGCCATGCACACTGGGGTAGCTGTTTATACTATTAAGAAAGTTTCTTATTCAGGCTCAGCACTCAATGACTCATGACTCAGAAGTTGGCACTTACCCAAGGGCCTTGCTGTTTGACTGACAAATTTATCATTGTAACTGCGCTACTTGCGATATATTATACTATGTTATATCATATTATTATTTATTTTGTTTCGCTCATGAACGCACACTGGCAGTGTCTGCCTGTAGCCGCTACACAGGGGCCCTGTAACAATCGCCAGGGCGCCCTGGACGGTCCTCGAACGCCCATCACAGGCCTCCAGTTGGGATGACAGTTACGCCACACACCAACAGACAAATTTGAATTTTCACCTTGCTGCATGGCTAAATTTCTTTTAGACCCACAAACAATGCGATACCTGGCCTTGAGATTGCAATATGATGTTGCGTTCATGCTTGAAAGCAGGCGACAGACTGGCTTGATGTTGCAGAATGCCACAAAAGCACATTCAGCCACAGTGCACCTTGCTATGTATGAACCAAGCGCTTGCTGTATAAGCACACAGCACTGTATTATTCATCAGTGACGTCAGTCCACTCACTTGTGGTGCAGTGCCTGCCATTGGTAGCACCTGGCAGATGACTGAAATCCATCGGGCCATCCAAGCAGTAGCTTAGGCATTTTGGCACTGAAAACAGGTTGATGCGTGCCGGCTCAGCAGGGCATGCTAACGCTGATCAACTTCAATGCGATGAAATGCAATTTGCTCAGGAGCACAAAACCCTGATAATATGCAACAACAAGCTGTGAGCAATAAACCCTGGCCAGTGCAGTACGCTCCAATCAAACTGCTGTGCTGCTGTTGGCCTATCCAGGCCATAGTGTGCATATAATAATATTAATAATCGATACCATCAGCCATAGCATTTACTGCCATCGGCCTCGCGCCCGATGTTTTGCAGGCGGATTGTCTAATCAATTATCACCATCCTCTTTTACGACAAGGGTAAACCACCGGAAACCTGTGTGCATATAATCATATTATGCATATGATGCGCATGAACAAAGCATACTACACACCACCTAAACCCTGGACGTTGAATTCTGCCCAGTGAGTGGTGTGTGAAAATATAGTTTGTTTTGCAACTTGCAAACAACATCAACTGAACAAATGCCGCAGCACACAAAAAAACCTGCCAACTGCACTCCTGCATCAACTCAATTGCACTGCAACAAACACTGCTGAGATTATTAGCATATAATTACTTTCTTCACAGCCTGCTACCTCTCTGCTACCTCTGCTGGTGTCTGTGCTGCTGCTGCTGCTGCTGCTGCTGCTCTCCGTTGCTGCCGCCGCCGCCCTGCCCCGAGCCCCCAATCCCTTGGTTGATCTGCTTCCACATGCTGTGATAATCCACTCCGTTTGACAGCAGCGCAGCAACACAAGGGGTCGTCATATCCTGTGTAAGATACCATAGGATGCCATAACAGATGATCTCAAAGGCCTGCAGCTTGGCGAAAAGGCTGGTAACCTCCTGCTCTTGTTCCCTCCAGCACACTGCTACTGCTTTGAATGCTGTTGCTGCTTTTCTGGCATCTGCTTCTGGGTTGCTGCTTGCACCACTGACGGTTAACCGGTAATACCTGACAATAAACAACAGAAGCGATGCAGCAAATGAAGCACATCGGGCAGATATACACTATTGGTATATTCCAAGCCTGCATCCAACTTGGCAGTTAGCCCACAGCAACAGATGGCTAAGTGGCAAACACGCACCAGGTGCTTGATATATAAAACCATAGTGTTTACAGTAATCTAATCTGATAGAATATTGTCCCGTCCCAAGTGAAGTGAACTGACAGTAATGGAGCTGGTTCATCTTACCCAGTACATCACTCACGTATTAGATACTTTAGAGTGGATCTATTCACTCCCAACCTAATGGAGATGGTTCACTGTTATCAGTAAATTCAAATTTTTTGATTTACAATGGGGTTTGACTATCAGCCCCAAACCCTATATATTAAAATACCCACCAAAATATCTTCTCAACAAACTGACTACAATGAACCCACTTCAATAGCTTTAAAAATGTATAAAGGGACTCTAGAATATTTGAAACACATGAAGAATATCGAGTTGGGTTTGTCTATGATAAAGGAATTTGACTGTCAATTACAAAACCAAAATAGCTTTGTGATATACTGATAATATGTTGTGTACTTTTTATAATTTCATTCATCACAATCTCTGGCTGTTTCAGTTGCTGGCCCTCCCACCATTCCCGTCTCCCCCGGGAGATTCAAGCAAAAACTGCAAGCAAGCAAGCAAGCAAGCAAGCAAGCAAGCGAGCCAGCGAGCGAGCCAGCCAGCCAGCCAGCCAGCCAGCCAGCCAGCCAAAATTCGTCCACACCATCTGATATATAGGTAGTAAGGCCACAGGTTCAACACTACAGCTGATCATATCCCAGAACCCCAACAGACCCCACCTCACCCTTCTGTAGAGTCATTGACACTCCCAGACCCCTCAAAAAGTCCCTTCCAACGAACAAATATTGACAGATGACATGCAGGATTGGGTGCTAAATATCACATAATTACTACCATGCCCTTACCTATCGGCATTAGTCACAGCCTCTGAAACAACATCGACCTGCTTGGGGTCAGACATCAACTCAGTGCTGCGGACGCCAGCCGTCACTATCGCCGTCATCATCAGCGCAAGTCCGAAGCCGACTTCCTGTGGAATATCCAGTCCAACAGAGTGTCCAATGGCCGCGCTGGACCAGGCAAAAGATGCCGTCAACCCAGCCTGTGCTGCAGGCAACATCAGGAACAGTACCGGAAGGGTGTCCAGCGCCATGTGCAGTGCCATTTGGCTGCTGCTCATGCCTTGGAGCCAGGGTTTTGCATTGTCTACAAGGGCTTTGCGCAGGGCGCTGATTGTTGGGCTTTGTTGCTTTGCTTCACTGCTCCAGAAGTAGAGTCTGTTTGCGACGAGGGGGATCGCTAAGAGCACTCCCAGAGCAGCAGATAGCAGGCTGTGGAGGGATAGGGACGCTCCGCCTGCAGGTCAAAAATATTCATCAAAAAATCAGCTTTGAGCAGAAATAACTTTGGATCAGAAAACAAAATATTAGAGTATACATACATACACCATAGGGCATGAATTTTCTGGGCTTGTATACAAACCCTCATCTGAGAAATCATAGAAATTGACAGATGAGCATGAGAAATTTGTGACAGAAGAAATGACAGATGAGCGGGTCAATGACAGGCTGTCAAGATGAACTGGTTTCTTATTGCACAAAAGCCTGCAAATGCCTGCGGCCTCTGCCGCTGCGGCTCTGGCTCATTGGCAGTCTGCTGCCTCACAAGACTACTGCAATATGAAAATGCAACAGCTAGGATTGCTTTATCTGTTGCTGAGCAGTACTGCTGCCACTGGCGCTGCTACTGCTGCTGCTCTGGTTCCTTTGGCAGCCTTCTGTCTTAGAAGATAGAAGGCTGCCTTGGTGCACTGTGAAGTTCACAAGCAACAGCTGGGAATTGCTGCGTCTCTGTGGAGCAGTGACACTGCTGCTGTCGCTGCTTCAGCTGCTGCCGCTGATGCAGCAGCGACTGATCTGCTGGATGGGCGACTAACCTGCTGGATCGGCATCACACAGCCAGCAGATCACTGTTGAGGCAGTCAGGAGAATGGCCCCCAGGACTGCGTTGACTGATAGTTTGTTCATGGGGTCCTCATCTAATAACATGTTATAATACAGTTCATCTTCTCCGTCACTGTAATGGACAGGAGCAGGGTTTAGTTGTTAAAAGGAAGCTGGCAATGCAGCTGCTGATTTCATGAGCACAGTGCAGTGCTACTGTATAGCATCATGAGCAGCTCATTGTTGCAGATATAGCACTTTCAACCTTGGATTGAGGAGTGCAACTACAATATTGGGTGAACGGAGTCGATAATGCTGCTCAGAGCAACAGGGGTGCGAGCGACAGCAAGCTGCTGCAGCAACCCCAAGCTCGGCATGCGAGTGGCCACCGCTGCAGCCAACGCATGTTACGCAAACTTTGGCCGTACAAATACACCATGAGGCCACTGCTGGTTCGCATATCGCACAGCTGAGCAGGGCGGTGTGTGGAAGACTCACCCTACACCGTTGATGAGGGACTGCAGCCTAGATGCTGCAGCCATGTATGGATCATGGGTTCTTGACGCAGTTAAAAGCTCCTCATTGCTTGATACAGCTGTGAGACGACTCCGGGACCTCAGTGACTGTCGTGGTCTTGATGGAGCACAGGCACATCTACCACACGTTCGGGAAGAAGCATTTAGTTGACGTGCAAGCATCTTAGGTTGGTGTTGCGTCTGAGAGATGAGTGTAAACTATGAAAACCGCATTCACGTCACGGTGCTCCTCATCTCCGCATGTTGGCCCGAGGTGGCATCTGTAAAAACAAGAACAACTCTGTCAAGCAGAGCATGGCACCATCCAAGCCTGCAAACGTGTCCCACGATCGCCTCGCGAGGGGTTTTGCGAGGGCTACCGTGGCCTGTTCACTCTCGCCCAGATTAGGCAACGCACTACAGAGCGCATCGCATGTATACAAGCAGACTCTAACATTTAGCAAGCTCCGTGCGTGCATCAAGAGGAACCATTACCGGGCCTTGGGAGGGTACATGTACTGCCATCACGAGCGCTCAACTGTACTCTGCGCTGCGAGTACTGATGAAGGCTGTTTGTAGATGATGTATCATGGCGTGCAAGGGGCCAAGACAACCGTGCACAGGTCCAGGTACCAAAATGCAATAACTATGCTGCTTATAGACCAAGAAACAGCACACATCTGCACGCAATATGAGGGTGGAAAACTATGCTGCTATGTGCAGTTTTTGAAGCCTTGATTCTCCAAGAAGCTGAGGCAGCATCGAATAATTTACAGTTACAAACAAGGGGTGGTCACCAATACACAAATGCAGCACTAGCATCCTGGCACTGCAGCGTCACTGGCAACACCAACAATCCCCTAGATGACCTACCAACTGTCACAAAACAATGAACAGTGACAACAGTGCTGTTAGATTGTCACGACTGTACAGTACTATTACTACTACAAACGTTTTGAGAGACAGAACTGTCAGGCCACAATGGTTCCACACATGATAGGTGGAGCACAGTTGGTGGTGCTTTGGCCCTAGGTCCCCCAACCCTTTGCTGCTTGCAGCCAGTGCAGGCTGTTCCGTCGTCGTCAGCGGCAACAGCAGCAGCAATGTGATCATAAAGCAGATTTCAGTCCCACAAACTTGACCAAAACAATGGTGCACATAACACGCATATCACGGCAGTGCAACAGGCACACTGTGCCATGCTGGCCTGTATTGTAAGCAGCCTGCAATGGGTGTTTTCTGGGGCAATAATCTTTGTTCCAATTGGCTGCATGCAGCTCCATGCCCACCGCTGCTGCTGGGCATTGATCCACTGCTGCGTTGGTGGTGGAATGGCTGTCTACTTATCTTCTGCTCTGCACTTCTGCCGCCTGCTGCTGGTTCTCTTGCTGCTTGTTCGATGCATTGACAGTCCTGTCGGGTCCTTTCATGCCTAAAACCTCTTCACCAGCAGTTGGGTGAATGCCAACCAGGCTGTCCAGCTGCTGCTTAGTTACTCCCAGCTTGATAGACAGCGCAAAACCCTGCGTGACATGTATCATCAGAAACATCTAGATGAAAAACTGATTCAGTGCATTTTTGCAGATATACTTTTGATCTTGAATTTGATGAATTTTATGAATTGATAACAAAATGTTTGGGGATCGTAGAGGGAGCTTCCCTCCCTCAGCATTTTATATCATCTTGATGTTGGACTCTCACTAGTGCTGTTCTGAGAGCTCTGAGAGCAGTGTGTGCAGGCCGATAATTGTTTGGCTTTGTTGTATGCTAAGACCAAGCAATGTATGCATACATCAAAAGCAAACACAACTGATTACAGCAGGTACTGGATGGTAACTCAACCGAAGAGGTGATGGGCTGTCCTACTTTCTTCACAACTCCCACTGAGCTGTTGACATTTCAAGAACAAGAATATGACACAGCATTGCACATCACAATACAGTACAGCGCAATACTGCACAGCGCACTGCAACACTGTTTTCTAGTAAAAATAATCACATAAAAGTTACGGAACAACTTTACATAAAAACTGCAAACAAAGCAAGTATTTTGATTATGAATTTGCAGGTAGGCCTTACCTAATCAATCTCTGGCGCGTCTTCTCCCACCATGTCCAGCCCCACTTTCCCGCTGCCCACCTCAACCAACAACTCCATCAGACACAAAACAATACAATATCAGACACAAAACAATACAATATCAGACACAAAACAATACAATATGATACAATACTATTTTCTACCAAATAAATATATGAAAGTAACAGATAACCTTTTTTCCTTTGTAAACCTTTTTTACTTCATATATTGTATTGTTTATTTGACTTGCCTGAATAATCTCTGGTGCGTCTTCTCCCACCATGTGCAGCCCCAGCACCTTCCCACTGCCCACCTCAACCAACAATTTCACCAGACACTGCAGTGGAGGTTTGCCGGTGCCCTTGGCAGCAATTCTGGCCTTCAGGGGTGAAAACCTGCTGGTGTACACCTCGAAAGCAAGTTCCTGCTTCTTGGCTTGCTCTTCTGTCAGACCCTGATGTACAACATTTATTTGTTGTTGGTATCAAATATATAATCAAACAGAAAACACAGAACAGAATTCTAAGGACTATAAGCTTAGATCAGTCACTTCTGAGGTCTGTGTGACGTCATTGTGAGATTTTGTATTGTACTGCTTATCTGTCTCATTCAAGCTTGAACCTTTGTACAACACACTCATTACAAAGGTGTCTAGGACATTGGAATTGTACTGTCAAACTGCTGCTGCTACTGCCAGCAGCAGCAACACTGCTGCTGCTCCTGAGCTCAAATCTTCACGAACTGATTGATACTCTTGATCAAAAATTCTATAACAATTGCACTGCTGCCCCTGTGTCCCTTACTGCTACTCACAAGTGAGACACATTACCGCTGCCGCCGCCGCTGCTGCTGCTGCTGTTTATCTGCCAAACCCACATCAAGTCACTGCGCTACCAGCGTCACTGCAATTACTTCTGCTGCTCCTATCACTCACAAATATTCACCACAGTAACAAGCAATAATAATCAGTACTTTGCAGCCATAGTAATTCCGAGCATAGCAATTCTGTCAAAGACTCACCACAGTAGCAACAAAGGGCCAGCTGAAGCAAGCACTAGGCACGGCCTCATAATCTGGAGCTACCAGCTTGTCAGTAGCCAGGCATTGGCCCAGAGCTTGCCCCTCCATGATGGCCACAGGGGTTAGGGCAATGCGTGATGTGACGTCACCTACGCCCCAGATGCTGGGAATATTACTGCGAGAGTGCTGGTCAACTTTGATGCTGCCTTTGGGGCCTGAGAGGGCAGCAGCAGCAGCAGCAGCAGCAGCAGCAGCAGCAGCAGCAGCAACAGCAGCAGCAGCAGCAGCAGCAGCAGCAGCAGTGGCATTGTTGTTAGCTGAGGAGTGGTATAGAGTGTCGATGTAGCCTGTACAAGATGATGCTGAGATGTAGATGTGCAACAAAGCTTCCTTAGGGCATGGCAGCAGCAGCAGCAGCATGGGCAGCAGCAGCAGCAGCATGGGCAGCAGCAGCAGCAGCATGGGCAGCAGCAGCAGTAATAGCAGCAGCAGCAGCAGCTAGCTAGTAGAAAGGTAAGTGTCCTCCTGAAACATGTTCTGTATATGCAGCTGCAGCAGGGCTTAGTATCACACTGTATGCTCCACCATCTTGCAAAATAATGTATTTTGAAGGCATACTGTCCTGCCTGGCTTGGTTCAAAGCTGTCAAACACTCTTCAATGCACACTTTTCACGGTGCTGATTTATGTAACCAAAAGAAAAGCCACTTGGGCAGCAAACGCCTTGCACTACACTGTGTATAGGTGACCACACCATACTACACCACACCACACCACACCACACCACACCACACCACACCACACCACACCACACCACACCACACCACACCAAGCTACGCAAGACAAGACACGACCAAGACCCATAGCTCCTATGCAAGTCTCGATGTCTATTGAAGACAGGAAAAAGA